>OZ020518.1:24908631-25164550 GCA_963971425.1 Bryoerythrophyllum caledonicum
GGCTTATCAATATTGCGTGCTGACTTGTTGCGCAGGTTGAGTAAGCTGAAGTGAATGTTTGGGCAGTGTGTTAGTGAGGACGAGGCGGTCTGGCTCGATAATTAGTTACCGAAAGCCACATTTGAGGCTCGTCCAAAATTAACAGAATGGGGCATTACCTGGAGGCCGGGGGAGGTGACTGAAATGGATATTAACGGGAAACACATGGGCAAGAGTTTTCTTGGTGGAAACCTGGTCGCCGTGATGGATATTGTGGAAGATCTTGAGGACGACAACTGCATTCGACTCTTACTGAAGGTGAAGGTTCGAGTGGCGACGACGATCCGAAGTCTTATGCTGTAAGAATCCATTGGGCCCTCTGCTAACAAGAGCTATGCACGTTGGCACAGGAGGTGGGCATGCAGTTTAGCGACGTGTACCCAGAGAGCCACGCGGAATTGGTGGACTGCTTTATGTAGGCAAAGGACCAGAGAGTGGAGCTGAATGGCGGATCTGAGGGGCGTGGCAAATCTAAAGCTGTAAAGAAGCCAAGGCCCTCAAAGAAGGCTAGCAGTTCCGCACTGATTGTTGTTATTGGAGCACCTGATATGGAGGTGTCGCCACGGAAGGTTCCAAAGAAGCGAGCATCTAAGAAAATTGCAAAGGTGAAGACAGAGGCCGAAGCACTGGTATGTCTGAACAACCTCTCATCCAGTACCAATAGTAAGGAGGTCGAGGAGATGTACAACATGGTCGAGAAAGGATTGGGGCGTTGTTATCAATTAGGCAGCAGGTTCTGTCAGTTAAGATTCATTTGTCTAAGATCCACCTTGCTCCCTACGGAATGGTTTACCGTGAACTCGTCAAAAGGCGCCTCCACCAACTCCGGGTCATCTGCAAAGTCGTGGATCCTTGGCGGGCAAAACCACCACTGTCCCGCATTCCGCTGCGTGTACCACTAGGTTCTCCTCAAGATGGCAAGGAGTTAAAGGGTATGGAACTTCTTCGCAGAAACGCGCCCAAGGTGATGGAGGACCAAGTTCAATTTGACGATTAGACTAATAGGTGGTATGACGATCCTAACTGTCATTGGTTCATCATTGGTGGACAACACACGTACTCTGTGTGTAAGGAGTTTGGGGAGATGGAGGACCTCAAATCTTTTAGAGCAAAGTATTTTATGGAGTGGGACATTATTGTTCCTTGGTCGAATACTCAGGACGACCTGGTGAAAATATCAAACCTCCTGAACGTTGATGTTGCTGAGAAGAAAGCGGAAGAGACTATGTTTCCCAACTTCGGAGAATGAGGGAGAGGTAGGTGGAGCTCGGTCGCGTTCACAAGCTTCAAGACCATGCTCCCTAGAAGGTATCATCACTGCTCACTTGCTCGTTCAAGCTATTTGTGTATTATTGCTTAAGTATTTATGACCGTCGGCTGCCAGCCAACGTCTTGACATTCCTTAGAACTCGGCTGTATTCATTGAGATTGTTGCAGGATTTTTGCAAGAATCACCTCATCGTAATCATGAGTAAGGCTAAAGATGTGGAGACTCAGAAGCTATTCCTTGTTTTCGTTCTTGATGACTTCTACAACAAGTGACAAGTGGTTTTCACCGCCTGGCAGATGGGTCAATTAATTGGGGAGAACGGACAATCTCTTCTCCAGATTCCTCGAATTCCGCAGGGGGACATTACGTAGACGGACCTTTCGTACCTCGTCAACCTGCGTGACGAGGACTCCGTGAATCTCGCTGAGGCGATCTTGGATAAGAAGGTATATATTAAGGTCTATGCAAGAAAGGAAAAGAGGGCTGCTGGTGTGTCAATGAAATTGTGGGTTAAGGATGAGAAGATGAACTACATCATAAAAAACAAATTGATGCTGAAGTACCGCGATTATCCGTTGAAGAAGCCTGGAGAGTCCACTTATGTTCCGTGGGCGTATATGCAGTTTACGTTGATCGCTGCTGAGGAGGGTATCAACGATGAAATCCTTGATAACATCAGACGCGAGTTGGAGCAGTGCGATGCCGGCGCAGCATTCCTGAAGGGTAAGAACAACGACATTACTCCAACAACTTCTGAGGCCCCACCCCAGTTTGGTCGGCCGTGAAAAAGTACGCCGTTGTATGTGACGAGGATCTTGTTGATGAGTTCGCCGTTCGCTTCAATGTTTGTGTTGCAAAGGGGCTTGTTGAACTGGTAAAGGAGATCGACGACAAAGGAGACATGCAACTCGAGAAGGGAGCACGCAAGATGTTTGTTGTGTTCGGATTTGACGAAGTAGAAGAATCGATCTTTATCGGCAAAGACGGGCTCAAAGCAGTTGTGCAGAGGGTGCTGCAAGGGAGTGATGATGATTAGTGTGAGCTTTTTGCTCCTACAATTCTCATAACTGACGACAACTCCAATTTCCAAATTGAGTTGGAATGTCGTAGTTCGACTGGGGTATGTGCCGTCCACACAATTCGCTACCTCCCTGACAGTAGCAGGAAGTTCAAGGTGTCGGCCATGCAGGACAAACCTCTAGCTAACGTCGAGATCCTCTACTACAAGCCAAGCGATGAGCGTGAAAGAATAAGCCAATTCAAGAAGGTGATGGGATTGTCGAAGCCTCTCAATCCTGTCTATGACGACGCCGCTTCGCCCTCGACTGAGAGCTGGTGTGGAGATGTGTGCAATCCTTGCATGGGTTTGCTCACGGCAATTTTGGGTCCTACTTTAGCGGTGAAGGAATCAAACCTGACCGTCTTCAATGCCTAGGGAGGTTGGAATGTCACAACTTCCGCCTTGGTTGGTTTTCTTATCCATTGTCGTGCTTGTTGTTTTTTTTAGTCCTGCTTTTATCGATTCTTGTCATTGCATCGCCTTGGCTAGCAGCCGACAATTTTTTTAGCAGACTATTGACTTAGCTTATCGTATTTGTGCTCTGCGGGCGAAAGCAACTATGATCGAGTTTGTGCGCGAGGAAGGTGACGCTGCTATTGCGAAAGAGCGCGAAAAGAACATGTCCTTTCTTCCGTAGCCGCCTGGTGTACCTAATCGAATCACCTAGCCTCAACAGTCTGATTCATCATTTGGGGCTACTCAGCTTGGAGTTAATTTATCGCCGACCCTGGAGATCGTGGAACGCGATGATTTTGCTCGTGCTACTTTGGAGGTAGTGGAAGAGTTTGTGGTCGATTCCACCCAACCATCCAGTTCACGGAAACCGATGGAAGTACTTGATTTATCGGACGACGAGATGTCGGGTCATGATATCGGGTTGAATGATGACAAGGCCAGCTTGGACCATCCGATTACCCCGATCGGCGAAGGACATCAGTTTATTGTGCTGGAAGTGTTGCCGAAAGTAGTGGACGAGGCGATGTTTGCCGGTTCTGTGGTCATCAATATGGCCGAGCAACCCCAAGTTGAAACAGTCGTCCGGGTTGTCCATACATCTCTGACAGGTCCTAAGGCAAAGACCGTCCATCCTCTTAATCTTGCGAAGGACCTTGCTGCTCGGAGACCGATTACTCCGTACGTAGGCGTCGTCCAGCCGGGACCTCAAAAAGAAGTTCCCAGGATTTCTACTGGTATTGACGTCTCTCATGGAAGCTCCAAAGCGAAGAGGTCAAAGATAAGCAGCAAAAATTCTGGATTGAAGCGGCCGAAGTCTCCATCGGCAAAGACGAAGGGTTCTATTGCGAAGAGCGGTGCAAGAAGCAATTCCTCTTCAAGACCGGGAACGCCAATGACCCCCCATGGCGAAGATCTCCCCAACGAGCCCCTGTCTCCTCACGTGGATCCCGCAGGCAATCCATCCGGAGTTTAGTTTGTTAGTTAGCTTACTGTAGCTTCAAAATTTAGTGACCTAGCGTGCAACTAATTTTCTGAAATATTTATAAACCCTTCTTGATTCTGTGGTCAGGTGCATTGCTTATTTTATGTTTGATTTTATGAAATATTCTTTGACCTTGTCTTATCTTTCGAGTTGGTTCGTCGGCTGGCAGCCGACTTAGGATCTAATGTTGTGTAAATGGTCTTTCTTCAATTCCGTTGATTAGGGGACTAGTACTTCTGTACTTGTTGCTTCTCGTGCTGTGGAGCAGGTTTATCTGCTGATCGAGAATCCAAAGCGTTTGAGCACATGGTTCAGGTGGGTTTGACACCCCTCAAAGATTACTACCTCGTACTTAAATTTAATGGTTTGGTTCTCACGCATGGCGATGACCGTATTACTAAGTTCCGGCCTCACATCCAATAATTTCTCAAGTACTGTGTTGATAATTTTACTGTCTTGATTTGGAGTTCCGAAAGTCCAGCAGGAGTGGGGACTATTTTTAATGACGTGCAAGATGAGTTCAAATACATTCTTCGCAGAATCAAACATGTCTTCGATAATACCGTTTGCAATGTAGCTTGGTATTCTATCGATGGCAAGAAATTCTACCTCAAGAGGCTATCAACGCTATTTCTTAGTTATGGGAAATTGATAGGGAAAGGAGCCAATAGCGCCAACACCCTCTTGATTGACGTTCATCCATACTCAAACGTTAAGAATTCTCCATAAAACGCCATTCATCCGATGCCCTACACTCTCACTTCAACTGAGACTGTCGGCGAGAGTTGGCAAGCTCTCTCAGTGATAGTATATCATTTCTAAGTGCGATGAAAGAGTTGGGTTGGACAGTTCCCGAGTACACCTCAATTGTGGACCACCTTATCATGGTGAAGAAGTTCGCCGAGCCCTTTCGGAGTGACAAGCCTCGTCGTCCTCATCTTGAAGTTGCGAATCCGGAATTGAATGATGAGCAGTCTACTAGAGTGGATACGGTCGTGCCTGATGCGGCCGTCGTCGCTATTGAGCCTCACGGCCGCAAGAAGACCTTACTTGAATCCAAGCATGTCGACCCTTGGAAGATTGTGTTGGTCGCCCTCCCGGGGAATCCTCGATTGCTTCCAGGTCAACCGGAGTGAGAGCAGTTTGTTTGGTCCTTTCCAACTGGGAAGCGTCCAAGGTCACTTCCAAGTAGACGTTAGTTCAATCTGTCAACTAGTTCAATCCGTCACTTTCAAGACCTCACTGCTTCTATAGGTTTGTATGTTTTTTTTGCTGATTTATTTTTTTGGTTTTATACTTCCAAGTGTAACCTCTAATGTTTTTCAAATTTTGTCCTAGAGCATCTATTAGGGCTTGCAAGGCTCTCAAGTGCCATCTCTTTGCCTTAGAGGCGGAGAAGGATTTGATTGACGAGGTGCTCCAATTTTTTATTCCTCTCACGGCGGTGGAGTTTGCATTTGCATAGTCGTCTGAGGAGCCCTCTTGCAAGCACCCGTTGGAGGTTGATGATGACGTGTCGGAGATCAAAATTGCACCAAAGAGAACTTGTAAGGAAGTTTTCTTCTTCTATTATTTTCAATTCTTTAATTCAATTGGATACATTGCTAGTTGTAATCATTTGCAGACGGTTCTTAACAACATTGATGGTCTCTCCATCATTGACACCTCAAGCTAAAATATTGGCCGGCTTTGCAAGTAATTTTGTCAGTCCGGAGCAGCTACATGTTTTCCATGAGTATGATGAGGTTGTTGTTGTCGCACTTACAGTGTAGCCATCACCTTGACGTCATTCACCAACCACTAAACCGGGCTTAAGAGTGGATGTTTTTATGGACCTAGAGGCCTAGGAGGCTAGTACTAACTAAAAAGATAGTAGCTCACGTAGTAATGAGCTGTTTATCCACTAGGGTAGTGACAATGAGTTCTCTAAGAAGGAATAATGATTTCTCCATTTTGTTTTCTTGTATTGGTTTTTATATGAGGCTTTTGATTTCTAGTTATCACAGTTGCAATTGTCTCACGACAATCCTTTCCATTTGAGTATCCCTTTTATTTCCATGGACGCCTTTATTGTAAATTCAGAATTCAATATCTTTAATTTATTGCCCACGAATGGATATAAATAATGATCAATTATTTTTTATTCTACGTATACAATTACCGCATGATGAATATTGTAATAAACCAATGTTTAGTGCAAGAATGGTCACTTTTGTTCCTCAAAATCCAAAAGAGCCAAAATTGTGAATAGTAGTGACCGAGGTGTGATGGGCCACAAGTGCCCGAGGGTATAGCTATGTCTAATGTGAATTACTAAATTTTACCATGACTAGCTTAACTTATGTTGTAGGATATTTACAATAAAGGTATTCCAACATTGATATGGATCTCCTTGTTCCTCCTCTTTACAATTTTATTAATTATGGATTTTTTCCTCCACCCGACACATAGAGTCCCTTTGTACAAGAAGGTCATTGGGCACCTTGGCCCCTAGTTTTTGTCCTTCTATGTTTTGTTTTGAAATTTGTACAAATTGTCTAAATATAAACCTAGGGCCATAGGTGCCTCTTCCAAATTTTAGAAACACGAGTGCAATTGGACGTCCACGTTGACTTGTCCTTCACAATTTTTTTTCCTAAATTTTATAAAAACAATCCATCTATACCCACGGCAATAGGAATTCCTTTCAATTCCATAAAAAAGCAATGCAAAAAACTATCATAAGTTCAATGCTCGCCGCTTGCCGCTCACCGCTCACCGCTCACAAGATAGCATTCTTGATTGCCATCCAATATGCCATGTCTATTCTCCTTCAAAAATGAAAACTCATAAACAACCAATCCCTACCTAGGCCACATCCTATATAATAAAAGAATTCACGATGAACAATGCGTCGAATGGATGAACGCGTCGATGAAAAACACGTCAAATGGATGAAAACACTTTTGGATGAAAAGCTAAAAGTTCGGGTTTTGAATAAAAGGACGGGGACGGGGACGGGGACGGGGACGGGGGATGGGGGACAGGGGACAAGGGGACAAGGGGACAGGGACGGGGGGACGATGGATTGGAGGGAAAGGGCTAGGGGACGGGGAGGTGGGGACTCAACACAAAAAAATGTTGTGTCCGGAGGACACGTGTAACACTCTAGTAACTCATAAAAAGAATTAAACACCCCCCTTCGCTCATTTGAGCCTCTCATTCCATAGTGTCTACTCTCATGAGGGGGAGATAGTTGAATATCTAATCCTTTATCTAGTGGCAATCACTTTGGTGGTGGAACAAACATACACTATGTTCAATGCTGATCTCCTTCCAAGACCAGTGTTCTTCTTCTTCTTCTTCTTCTTCATAGTATACCCTTTGCCACAAGTTGCCAACAAATGACAACTCATGCACTGTATCAAAATTTATCCAATTGATTAATTAATTTGATTCTAAGCTTACAACAGATAACTTGTTTTTGCATGTGTCAGCAGTGTGAAAATTACATCATTCTAAATTAGCCAACCTTGGTGTACAACTTACTGTGGTTCACTCTGTCACAACTTTGCAGACACAAATGCTCAATGGCTCAAAATGATTCATAATTTTCACATATAAAATGGCTGTTGAGGAGTAAAATACCATGGCAGAATCACGCACAATTGTGTGAACAAAAAACTACATATTCTCATTAAAGTATAACTGCGGAAAAGTCCGTTGGGCTGTGTACATGAACATAAAAGATGGCCTAAAAAATTAAATTACATAATTATGGAGGAGAACAACATGTGCCCTCAAACTTATTTACCTTGGGCATATACTATATTACTCCGTGTGAGTGAAACCCATAATCAGAAGTGACATATGTTAATACGTAAGAAGCAAGGCTCATCAATTTATAAGGCTGCATTCATTTAGAGCCGCTTCACTACGGGATCATGAGAGGCCATCAAACCCACCAATCAAATTGCAAGAATGGCCAAAGTTTGGTCTCTCAGCTTTACACTAGAGGCCAAAGTAAAAACGTTGTTGCCCTCCATTGTGCCTACATGGCAACACTTTTTGAGAGTTTTGATGCTAAAGCGATAGCCTCTCAAGAACAAACTTGGCTTGTAGTTTCACAGATCCAAGCTTCCTTTGAGAAGACGTCAACTTCCTACAATTTGTATAATTCAACCCCCAATGGACCTTTACTGCAGAAGGGCATTTGTAAAACCTCAGTGGGAGAACAATTTTTTCCTAAATTTGACATTGAATGAAAAAGTTATTGTATTTTGAATTTAGGAAAAAGAGGAAGTGAATGGTAACAACAAGCGAGTGAGCACAGAGGGCAAGACCAAAGGGATCAAAGGTCAGTGTGGGCAATTTAACAGAGTATCGCACCTTGAGTGGGTCTCGCACCATGACTGTCCTTATCCCCTTCGCCCTTGGAACGATAGGATCTAACTTTGTACAATACAATTGAATAAATTTTATGGAGGAGAAGGTATGGTGTAGCACATGACTACTACTACTTTTGCAATCCATCCATAAAATTCTCCACAGCACATACAAAATGACCCGGAAACAACTTCTTTAAGTGTAAACATCCCATCAATGTATTGTTTACTCGCTAAATTTTGTCTAATGACTAAATACTTTTATCCGGCGAGGGTGAATTGACCCCCTTGCTGGGACTTACCGAAAGAAGCCACGAGGTGGTGAAGCCAAACTTGGCCCCTAATTTGTTTTTGGATGGGCCCCTATCTATAATAAGGGAGGGTCTAGAGCGTAAACAATAGCCATGGGCCCCAAATTTGTCAAAAAATTCCAAAAAAGCGTCAGGACCCCTCAAAATAAGAGGGCCAAAAAAATGACTCCATGCAATTAAGATGGGCCCACCTCGGGTAAGTCCGAGCAAGGGGTCCATTCGCCATGGCCCTTTTATCCCAACCAAAATAACTGAGCATTATCATGAAATTGAGTGCCAAAGATGTGCCAACACACCCCCCCCTATTGGCCATCATTTCTCTTCGAATAAGTGGAGTGTAGGATGTAGACGCAACATAAAATATATATTAGAAGACTAGAGGAGTCCAAGAGAGGATGAGGAACGAGTGAGCTCCGAAATTGCTGGTGAGGGGAGGTGAGACTTAGTTTCAGAAACAGGATTGTGGGCACCAAGAAGTGGCTGATCTTGGTGAGAGCTCTCCATACATCTTAGATTTGGGAAGTAAGAGGGGCTTGGGAAGCAGACCACGTTGGAACGAGCTCACAAGCATCAGATCTGGAGTATGAGGGAATGTATGAATGTTAGATCTATGATGTGCATCTACTGAGAAGCTTGGGAGCAAGTGTTGGCACATAGATCTAACTTAGCCTCGTGCCACAAGTTTTGCCCCAGATCTGAAAGCTGGATACCAGATCTGCAGCCCCCTTTTGTTAGTCGATGCACCTCCCCAATCCAGTGATTTATCTTATAGCATAGCAAGAAAGACAAGACCAACTGAAGACAGCAGCAGTAGATCGCCCCAACTCTAGAACACGGAGCTCAACAGTCACACCTTCAACCCTGGAGCGTACCACAAGCAGCAGATGCAAGCACAAGAGCCTCATATTTCAGCAAACAAGAAACGCAGATCACCTGTAAGTTAACCAAAGATACTCACTCCTCTCCATTTTTCAAATAATGCATTTAGATCAGCCACTCACGTACCATTAGCTAACACAACCTGTCTTACAATTCCATCCTTGAAACAATTGAACGTGTTACATAGATCACCAGCAGTGATAGCAATAGTCTAACCTAATACACATAACCTAACCCTAGATCATAATTAACTTGTGCACACACATAGAGATCCCCACAACTACAATAGTGCGCGGAAGCGCTGCACATTTTTTCTAGAATCTTACAGGATCATCGAAGACGCTGCAAGCGCACAAAACAACACCTCGACCTCGAACCGGCAGCTTCAACCAACGGCCAAGTAGGAAGCAGCTACTCCGAGTGCAGCGAAACCCATCAACCTGCAGAACCAATTCACTTGGATTTAGACAGAACCTCACTTCAACTTCGTAACCCGCAAACTCAGACCGTAGAAACAGACGCAGACCCGCACCTGGCACAGACACACAACCCGGATCAATCTAGACGGAACAACAATCCAGACTCAACAGGTGCAACCCGGATCAACCTTGACGACTTACAAACAGGTGCAGACTAATCACGGAGGTTTGCCCACAAACAAACGTTGACCAAGAGCACGAAGACACAGCAACGAAGCCACAGCTACGACCCAGGCCGACACCCGAGACACTCGAAACTAGACTTCGATGCACCAAGCACCTTGACTCCGACTCAGATTACGGGACACAACAAGTCAGATTATAGGACACAACCCAGACCCCGACTCGTAAGACTGAGATACACAGCAAGTCGGATTACAGAGATACATTTAGACTCTGACTTAACCCAGACCCCAACTCGCAAGACTGACGCTCCAACTCGACCCCCGACTCGACCCGACCCAGACTTATAACAGACAGAGACTCGACCCCAACTCGACCGATACTGGCCTCGAGACACGACCCCGACTCATAACCGATAGACTCGACCCCGACTCAAGATCCTGACTCGAGACCCCGACCCCAGACTTGACCCCGACTCGACCCAGACACTGCGACGAGACCCCGTCCCAGACACTGCAACTCGACTCCAACCCCGACCCAAACCCTACGACTCGACCCCGACTCGACCCCGACCCCGACATAGACCCAAACACTGTGACTCGACCCCGACCCAGACACTTCGACCTCAACCCCGACACCTCGACTTCGACCCGACCCAGACTACAACGTACTAACGACCCATACAACTATCACAGAGATCTAGACCGGCGCTCAACACTTGCTCGACAGAATAGACGCACCAACACCAACTACAACCCTACCGCGCCTCAGCAAGGCAACTCGACCACAACCTAGCAGTGAACGTACAACACAAGCCAACAAAATGCGCAAGCTGCGGAGACCTCTTCAGGCTCCTGAGACCTGCGAAGCACAGGCCAGACCTGCGGAGCCATCGCCCTGTTGAGCACAAGCCATCAGAGACCCATTCTAGAGCATAAACCATCGGAGACCTGCGGAGCACAAACCAATAGAGACTAGTTCCAGAGACTGCACACGACATTGCATACGGGAGTCCGCGCAAGCCCCATCGACAACAGTGCCTCGCGCTCGACCAACGAAGCGCAGGCCAGAACCTTGCGGGCACAGGCCATCGAAGCACAGCGACGACCATCGAAGCACAGGCCAAAGCTTTGAGGGCACAGGCCATTAGGACCCCCGACCTCACCAGGGTCTGCGACCTCCCCTAATCCCGACCCTTGCGACCTCCCCTAACCTCTTCGACCCCCCAGAGTCTACGACCTTCTCCAGTAGCGAGAGCCGCAATTGCGACCAACGGCTCCCTGCAACGAGGGTCGCAATAGCCAGGCGCGAGTAGCGACCCCCGACCCAGCAAGGTCGCAAGAACTGAACCTCCCCAGATCCTGCTACCCCTCCAATCCAGCGACCCCTTCCACCTCAACGACTCTCTAGGCGAGCATCCACCAACTAGTTCCTAGTCTGACTATCCACCAGCCCAGCGAAGATGGATGCCATGGACACTGAAAACCCCCACCCAAGAGTTATGAAGATCATAGAGAGTGAAGGATCAGCCCCAATGGCAAATGAAGGACCAACCCCATCCAAGAAAGCAAAAGGTAATTATCTCACCCCAATCCAAGTCTCCGTCCCTGACCTCTCCTCTTTTCGGTTTTTGGTTGGGCTTTTCCACTATGGAAAAGCTTGCCATGGATGTGGGTCAGGAGCCCCTGTTCAGCGGGGAGAGTGTCAGAGACATGATCACGCGTGGAGTACCCAAAGATGAAGCAGAGGAGGCATTAGGCGCCGTGGTGGCCTATCCTAGGATCCCACAAGTCTTATATTCTGCGGTGCGCAATGACAACATCGAGGGACAATACTACAACCTTAGACATGTACCCTTTGATATCCCTACAAATCCTATCACTGGACTCTCTTATGACTTCCATGTGGCAATTCACTTCGAATTGCCACCACACCCTATGCACCATGATGATGTAAAGAGACTAGCCCTAGCTAGGCTCGAGCACATGAGCATACCATTAGGCAACAACCTAATGGACCCCATCGCAGTATTATGCAAAGGGATCAAGAAGGAGGGACAAAAGGCTATATGGTCAGAAATCATCAAACTCCATCTCCTTAGACCAGAGGTAGATGCCATTGCCCTCCTCCGAGGCACCCGATACTTCATCCTACACCTGGACCCTTTAGGACAAGCCTCCTTAGGGAAAGTATGCAAAACCTTCCATGCGGTGGCACGAAAGAACCTATCAGTGCGAATCAAGAGTGAAACTCTTCAAGGGATTGCTGCTCATACCCTGTTTCAAGATGTAGTGGCAAATAGTTTCTCGAGAAACTTGGAATTTGAGGTCACAGATGTGCAAAAGGTACAGGAGGAGTCACACGCGTTTATAGTTGCTCCAACCCTACAACAGGCCAAGAAATTCGAACTCCACCAGATTACCACACAGCATGAGATGATGCCAGCTCGTGCTAGCACCTCTAGCACCCTCTCCCCTGCTGATAGAGCCAAGAAAGATGCACTCACGGTTACTTTATCCCAGCTTCCCATCCTTATGAGCGTGGCTGAAACCATGGAGGCCATTCACCAACTCTTTGAAGCCAAAAACGTAATCTCCCTATGGTTCCATAGGCAACAGAGAGGAAAACACAATGGCAGTGCCAATGTGCAATTCCCCAACCCCATCATCTACCGCCAATTTCTACACAAAACCTTCACTATAGGACGGCATCAAGTAGAGATCTCCCCCCACCGTCGCAACCTCGAAGGCGAAGACCCACCTTCCACCGTCTTGCTAGAGAAGTGGGGCTTCAATGACATCAACAGAGCACTAGTAAATACGGTGGCGTCCTTTCAAGTCACCCCCACTCCTACAGGCATCACGAGGTCAGAAATGACCTCTATTATGGATGCAGGCAACAAGAGACTACGCCAAGAACTCTCCACCCTACGAGAGGACATCATCAAGGATACTAGGGCCTACACGGACAACCGCACCAGTGAACTACAGGCTAAACTCTCCAATGTTGAGCAATTAATGGCCTCTGCACTGATGGCTATGCAACAAATCACAGGATCGCGACCACCTACTATCCCAGCCCTAGAGGACCACTCAAACGTGGATTGACCAAGGACCACGAACGAATATATCACCAATCTGAAGACACAAGAGTGAACAAGGTTCTCTCTCCTCCCCCCCTCCTCTCTCTACTAGTATCTCACACTCCCCTATACATTGTAATATTTTTCAATGTATCTTCTCTCCTTCAAAGCAATTTGCTTAGATATGCCCTCTTGCCTACTATATTAGTACTCCCTACATCTCCCCAGCTAGCTAAGCACTACTCCCCCTCTGGTTTGTCTTCACTAGAGATACTTCACTCCCTCTCTCTCTTTGTAGTCCACTCTTGCCTCACCTCAACTCTTTTAACGATCTCCCTAGCTACCTACTACAATAGATATACTATATACCCGTACTACAACACACCCACAGCTAGACACAAGATTTGGAGACCACATGATGGAAAGTTGTATTGGAGCTGGGGTTTAATCCTCTACACATATAAATGTTGTCACTACATATACCATTACGGTATGAATATCTCTTGGAAAAACACTCACGGAATACACACAACCAATACTCACATGCCACTACCATGTAAGAATATAAAAAATACACCATACACACCCACATTCAACACAATAACCACACTTCTACAAACAACAACATTTACCAAAAACACTCTCTACCCAACGCTTACACACATCTCTAGACACACAACCCACAAAACCACAATCATTAACACATACACCACAAGCTCACCCTCAATCACAAAGCATAGCCTCACTACTACTCCCACTACACTCATACCAATATCAAGAAATACATCTACAAAACACATATGGCAAAGCACTCAAGGAACTAAAACAAACACACATACAAAATCACTAAAAACCGTTACAAATACAAACACACACTTTCAAACAACTACAAGGACACACCTAATTAAAAACATAATTAAAAATACCAACCACACCACAAATATACCCACAAATACAACAAATCAACCCACGCCTCCTCCCGTCACACCCAGAGTCACCATAACACAAACCAGGATAAACAAAAATACTAACATCAAAAACAAAAAAAACATAAAATCCCTAAGATGTATACATATGTCAATAAACCAAAAACAAAATAAACCCTTACATTACAAAACCTTATTACTACTAAGTGGTGATATAGAAACCAATCCGGGACCCATGCCTAATATACTAAAAAGACACCCCACAACACATAAGAAAAACACCAAAATATACTTTATATCAAACACCATAAAACTACGACCGGAATACAAACACCTCGCCCAGACATTTGCACCCCTCTTAAAAACCACACATATATCACACCAACTGTACAATACAACACACCCAAATATTGCCCAATACATACAACAAAAAAACACGTATCCAGCAACACACATTCTATATGCCCTACTAATTACCACCCACCCAAACATAGACGAATGTAACCGTCTTTTAAACCTACAAAACCCGAACACAACTACATGGACTAACACACTATTACAAAACTTATCAAACTTACAAAATCCACCCAAAAGACATGTTTATACCCCACACCCTTATACAAAATTTCTAGAAGAAAACCAAAATATCATAAACCATGGAAACTCAATACACAAAGAATTATACGATTTTTTACATAATCAAACCATACCGCCTTCAACCAACACAATAAAACAAAAATTCCCTTACCTTCCTAACGAACTAATTAATGAGTCACTAAGATGTTTCGACCCCATACCAGAATATACCTATCCGCCCCCCCCCCACCCCCCTACCTCCCTCCACAACACCAAAACACTAGCTCTAATAATGAAAACACAAGCATAATTACATGGAATGCCTCTTCTTTCAACACTGCTCTCCCTAGTTTACAAACTTTGGTCACACATACAAACACACCACCGGCCATAATAGTTATACAAGAAACAAAAATATCGGCCACAAAATCTACTAAATACATACAAAATATATTCCAAGACTACAAACTTGTTTTTAATAACACACACACACACACTAACAAGATGCATCCAACAACGCAGGCCGTACACACCGGGCCGCGGTGGCCTCCTTACACTAATACACAAAAAATACGCTTTCCCGGGCAACATCAAAAAAATCCCTACCCCAATGCACATATCCCCCTACCTTCAAGTAATTAAAATTGTCAATCAACCACTACAACCATGGCTAATCCTTCACATGTATATGCCATCTCATCCCGAAGATACTAGATTTATTACAGACATACAAAACACTATTGCATCTCAAATAAATAATAATCCTAATCACACTTATTTGTTATGTGGAGACTTCAATAGGGACGTAGCTTTAATTGGACGACAAAACGGAGACCATAACACCCCCCCTCAAACCATAGACTACCAATGGCGCCATTTTACAGAAAACCTCAACCTCACCTACATAGATACTGATACACAATACTCCAGACAAGGCGGATATAACTACAGTGACTGGAGCCTGATAGACGGCTTTTATATAAATACAAACAATACTACACAATACACCTCTACAACGAACAAAGACACTATTCTAAACTCGGATCACTCGCCTATACAACTCTACATACCAAATAACATGTTAATTAATCGAACCCCCACAATCACGAACAATGATACAATACGAATACTAAACCCCATCCCAAAAGATAACTTAGAAAAATTCAACACAATGTTCTTCGAAGAAAACTCCATACAAATTAACTCCCTCATTAACACCCTGGAAAACACCAACCAGCTTTCTCAAACACAATGGCACGACACATGCCATACCCTAGATACACTTATCAATAATATCTCTGACACATTAGAATGAACTTGCAAAGCCCAACCAATACCACAAATGACAAGCCGAACATCACAACAAGGCGGCTACCTACCCCGCAAACTTTCTAAAATATGGAAACAACACCTAGCTACATACCATACAATACGAAAAATCATTAGAATCACAAAAAATAACCCACAATGGCGTAACCACCCCATATGTAACGAATTACTAAATTTGCATCATACCCAAATTCCCGCCCCACCCCCCCCCCCCCGGACCTACCCCATGATACATGGATAAAAGACATTGCACTAATCGCAAAAAATGCTAATATACAAGCCCGATAAGTAATAACTAAATACTCAAAAGATAATATTAAAAAAGCCATATCAAAATACAGACAATTATACGAAATTAGCCCTAAAAAAATAAATAGAAAAGTTTTTAAAAAATCCGAATCCCCACCACTAGATTGTATCACTGACCAATACAATAACATTCTAACTAGTCCTGAAGACATTGCAAACGAAATATTCAACCAACAGACAAAAAATAATAGACCCACAGTATCAACATGTAACTACCAACCACAACACCCAATCGAATGTACATGCGCAGTACGCCAATACTCGTGGCATGACCTAGATGGATTTACCTTAGACAAACGAGGTGAACCTGAAATCCCATTATACACATACTTCAACAGAGCTATATATGACACATGTCTCCGCAACCTCGGAAACAATAAAGCCCCAGGGCCAGACCGTATACCAAACTCAATACTCAAAAACATGCCCTTAAGATTTAATAAATTATTATTTCTATTTTTCTCTCATTGCTATAAACAAAAACAAATACCAGCCTCATGGAAAACAAGTGCAACAATTCTACTATACAAAAAAGGAGATCCCTCAATATTACCAAATCATAGACCAATAGCATTAGCCAATACAATATATAAACTATACACCAGTACACTTACCTCAATATTATCCTCATATGGTGAAAAGTTTAAAATCCTGCACGACAGTCAAGAAGGATTTAGAGCAGAGAGAAGCACATCTAGACAAATACAAACCATAATAGCCGCACTAGAAGACGCACGATTCACAAATCAAGATATATATGTTCTATATGTTGACTTCAAAAACGCCTTTGGCTCTATAGACCACGCCCGATTATTAGCAATAATGACTGATATTGGATACCCAAAAGATGCAACTGCACTAGTTGGAAATATCTATTCCCAATCATCTACTTACTATATAGGTGAACACTTTGGTCAAACCAAACCTATTCCCATTCATAGAGGGACAATACAAGGAGACACCCTTAGTCCATATCTATTCATTATATTTCTAGAGCCACTACTTAGATGGCTAGAGCGAGGCAATAATGGATACACCTTTGGTACATCACAAATCACCATAAACTCCGCCGCCTACGCCGATGACCTTGCTACTATAACTAACAAAATACAAACACACTACAAACACAAATTGATAAAATCGACAGATACTGTAAATGGACTGGTATGGACGTAGGCGTCCCAAAATGCGCAGCTACAGGATGTCCAAACAAATCCAAATTGAATCCAACCACATTTAAAGCCCTAATGCAAGCTTCTAACATCAACTACCGTGGTCAACCAATCCCCATACTACACCAAAATGAAGCATATATTTACCTAGGCACAAATCTCGATCCCTCTCTAAAATAGAAAATCCAAATTCACACTACTACCACAAAACTCATTAAACAATGCAAAGAATTAACAACATGTCCGGCCACTATGAAACAAAAAATTAAAATGGTTGACACCGTCATACGCCCAGGTATAGCATACAGCTTCTATGCTGTACCATACTCTATGCCAGCCATTAAAAAACTTGATCAAAAGATTATAGCCATACAAAAAACCATTTGTGGTATGCCAAAATGCATGTCAAATGCAATAACCCAACTCCCTCATAACCTATTTGGACTTGAAGCTTTCTCCCTAAAAAATGCCTATCTAAGATGTATCGGGGAACAACTACAAAATGCTCTAAATGACAAAGGTAGGCTCGGAAGAATATACAATGGACTAACACAGTACGTTCTTGCTCAATATGGTGGTGCCCAGAATATACCTAGAATTAAAAAGACGGATTGTATAAGATCACCTATAACTCGAACATTCTTCTTATTAAAACACATAGCTAAAGTTCACCTTAAAAGTACTCTTCCAAATTTCCTCTTTGATCAAACATCATTAGAAGTAATATGGCGTCAAGAAACACGCAACCATAACACACTCAACGCCCTACTATCCCAAAAACTTTTACAAAAACTCCTCTCAAAAAATATTTTTGATCTAAAACAAATCACTCTACCAAACGGCACACACATCATGAACAACGAGGACTTCAAAACCTTCCACTTCACCCCATCCAAACTAATCAAGAGTGCCCTAAATGTTGCCAAACAACTTTTTTGCCATCCAACATACCTAACTACATGCGATACCTCTTGTAACATACACCCACACTCCTACACACTCCAAGACCCATTCATCACCATCCACAACAACATCCTTCCAAGAACTACCCTACCACCAATCCATACTCCCAACCCCCCATGCCCATACCACCCCCGCCCCCCAACATACATCACCAAAAATCCCACCACATACCCTATTAATAACATCATACGCCACAAACACATACAACAAAAAGATGCCAATAGAATACAAAATACCTATACAAAATACCTCTGCCAATGGCAACACAACAACAATACATTCAACAAATGGCTTCCTCAAAGAAACCTTTTTCCAAGACACGACTATAATACCTCCACACTCAACACCGAAAAGCTAAAACAATACTATCAAAAAATCAAAGATAAATTCTACTCGGAAATCATTCAAGCACACCACCCCCAAGAACAATTACAAGATTCAAGATCCATAACTCCATCTATAATCATCCCACTCCTTAACATCTATACAACGGAATGTAACCCCGAAAACGATATTGCCACAACTTCGAACACAATCAAAATAGAGAATAATCAAGCCCATCTATACGAAGCAAATGGCCGACATTTACACACTATCCCCACTACTAGACTCCAATGGTTATGGAATCAATACAATCTGAAACTAAAAACCCCTACAAACATTGAACCAACTACCCAATCATTTGAAACCGAATTAATTTGGCTATACCAACGATATAAATACCGCATTCCAAAAAATAACCCCCTGAAAAATGCACAATACACAATACCCACATCTATTCTAGACTCATTAATCTCATCCTTTAACATCGAACAATCATACTTCTCTTCCCCCGTCACATGCTCCACCAAATTAAAAAAATTCTATTCACCTTTTGAATGAGACAAAATATTTGGCTCCTTGGGAAAAGCCTTTGACTATAAATGGGTCGGTAATGGTATAGCTCACCCCCACAATGAAGAAAAAACTCAACAAGCATTACACTGGGCCCGCCTCGCCGCTAAAAACGACCCACAACACACATCTACACTCATTATCACGCCAGACACAAATTGGTACCAAAACTTTAATCCCCAGTCAAACCCATTTGCAGACTCCCACATCCTTGCAATATTTGAAGCAGACTCAATTTATTATGAAGAACCTACTATCCCACCCGAGCTAAAAAAGCCGAGAATTGAACCATCTACATTACAAATAATATGTGTCCACCACCAAAACCAAACCCTTGGCACCCTTGATCAACTTGCCGAACTCACCTCTATAGCAAAAACCCTTAACATAAACCGACTACATACAAAGATAGCCCCACCAACACCTATACAAACATTAGTCAATAGAAGCAAAAAATGGTCAAAACTAAGCTACAATAACAACACATTAGATCACATATTACCACTTGCACCCCTCCCGGACTACCAAACTACCACCGTACCAAAATATGACCCCGCATATAGCTACTATACGGATGGCTCCTTCAAACCACCAGAACAAATCAGTCCCGGTAATTGGCGTAGAGAAAAAGCCGGTTATGGAATATACAATCCTACGAAAGAAATCAAATTAGCCAAAAGACTGCATGGACTACAAAATATCCTCAGAGCAGAACTCATGGCCATCCACAAAACACTCGAGATTGTTACAACAAAATACAACAATGAACCAGCACACATTTTCACAGACTGCATTAACGCACTATACTTACTAAACACCCAAATAACACACCCCACCCTCCACAATAGCCACCCCGACCAAATCATACTAGAATCTATGGTCCAAATGATACTGAAACAAAGACAAATCACAACCATCCACAAAGTTCGAGCCCACGCCGATATCGATGGTAACGAACAAGCGGATAAACTTGCAAAAGAGGGCCGGGAAAAATCACACAAAAAAGCCAAAGACCCACACGAACATGCCCACGCCACCCCATACTACTTCCAAAAAGAAGATTGGCCCTCCAAAGAAGACACCCCCGATAAAGGCCCGGTTAGATTTTTGAACAAATACCTTAAAAAACAAGACCTATATAATAACCTTGACACAATCTCAAATAACTTCCCTAACATAGAAAAGTGGACTAACAACAACAACATAGACAATGAACTCTCTACAAATTTCTGGAACAACCCAATCAATACCGACTCACAAATAACATGTCTTATTAAATTCCGTACCGGACAATACATGGGAAACGCCCGCAAACAACTCTTCTTTGGAATAGAAAGATTCCCATCCATAACATGTCCAATATGCACATCCACGGACCCCGACACATGGCTACATGTTTTACTTAAGTGTCATAACCACCACATACACTCCCTAATTGTCAAAAGACATAACAAAGCCGTATGGGAACTCCGTAAATTAATCACCTCCCATAGCAAATCGAGATGTTTCATCCTCATGAATGCCGGCACTTTTAACAACAACCCACAAGAAAACACAGTCCCACCATGGCTACTCCCATGTACATGTGAAACACAACGATGTCATTGCAATGCTCGACTCAAACCAGACATATTATGCGTTAGAGGCCTCCCATACAATGACCATCCACCCGACCACATAAACCAAAACTATACCATTCAATTCATCGAATTTACATATTGTAATGACAGATTCTCCCCTATAACAATCGAAAACAAAATTAATAAATACCAACCCCTTATAGATGACATCACTACCCTCGGCTGGAAAGTGGACCCCCTTATGGTAATCACAGCCGGTGCTCGTGCCACCACCTTTATTCCATCCATAAAAGCCCTAGAAGATATCTTCAAAATTCCCATTAATACAATCACAAACACTTTCAAGAATATTAACATCATTGCCATACAACACGCTATGTCCATCCTTCTACATAAACGTAAAATTGAAAACAACCAAGCCCTTCCTGATATTCAAGACCCCCCATAGAAATACCTTTTCTTCATTTTTATGGTTCCTTGTTTGTGGTCACCTGTCACATAGTGTCTACCCTCGAGAGGGGGAAGTAGTTCCAGCTTACTAATTCCTTGTCCGGTGGGCATGGTCTTAGTAGTGGAACGAACAGATACTTTATTCACGCCGGAATCCCTAGGAGACCGGCGTTCTTCTTCTTCTTAGACGCAACATAAAAGATTTTCCTCACAATACTTGAAAATTGATGTCGCCAAATTTTTGGTCTCTAGAAAATTCGTGTCGTGACTCCAACACTTCAAAACGAACGTAAAAAAACACTGCATCCCATAGATAGCAATGGGAGATAGTACATAGTAGTACATATATAACACGCAATTAAGCAATTATGCACTTGGCCAAGTGCGCTAATTGGCGCTCAATAACAACAAGATTTTGAGCGGAAATGTCTTTTGGAAGGAAAAAAAATCCAACAATCCCTATTTTTTTTTGCTATATTTTTGTGACAATTTCATTGAATATTGGTTTCTCAATGTGTACACAAGTAAATCATTTTCACCATTTCGGTAAGATTATGCATAATATATGATTATGGTATTTCATTTTTATTCCATTGACAATATTACATTGACCATGTACTTACAAGAAACTATTCATATACAATTTGTTGCATGAAATAAATTTTATATGAATTTAAATAAATATTAGTGTCGTGTTACAAATACAATTTGTAGGAGATGTAATGATAAAGCACGCAATACAATGATGAAGTGTGAGGTTTAGAACTCTATATTTTTCATATATATAAAACCATACATGATATAACTATTGAATACTACAAAGATCATATACTACAATCAAACAAACCGTCTCTAAAGCAAATATACCAATCACACTGTACTAGTCACCTAAACATTATGTATGCTTAGCTATGGTATGACCTCAGAGTCTTCATCATCCTATGGAGATATTACTCCCGTAGCGTGTTCCATGGCAGTATTTACCATTTCAGCCAACTCCTCTTCTCGCACCGGACTATCTCCAAGACTGACTGATGTAGACTGTTCATATCTGTAGCTGCCAGGGTTGCCGTGCCGCGTGTGCCTTACGCCATCTGCATCATAATAGAAGCCATCCCTAAATGTCATCGGTGTAGTGAAGGTCTCTCGAAATTCAGCAACATCTTCCGGTTCGCTCTGTCTTGAAACAGATGGCAATATTGGTCCAGTGCCACCTCCAATACCTTCAGCGCTCCCATGTGTCGCAGATCCAAGCTCTAATGAAGTAGGCCCCAAAGACTATCCACCCCTACTCAACTCCGAAAAAAACATGAGAGAATCGGTCGTACACTGCTCTGATTCTGACAGCTGAGAAATGGATGTGTTCATCCCATCTGTTGGTGCCTCTAAAGGAACATCCAGTACCCTGGTATCATCCCCCATTCCAACAGGTGTCTCATGTACACAAACTCCCACATGCGGCGGCGGCGTTGTTAGAACCACGTCTCTCCTAGGTGCTCCCCCATCTTCACCTTCGTCTTCCTCTTCATCGTCCTCCTCGTCTTCCCCTTCTTCTGCTTCACTGCTTCGCTGCGAGTCGAGCGAGCGATTGTCAGGCGTGGATTCGTCCGTCCCATATTCACGTGGCAATCTTTCGTTCAAATGGGTGTAGAAATCCACATCATCGTCACCTTCCGTTCGTAAAGGAATCGCATCTTCGGTAGCATCCACACTAGTGGAAGCATTGTCCGTTCCATCGATGTTGTTAGACATCAACAAATGCCCTTGGAAGTTGTTGGTCAACTCACCGTACAAGAACGAAATCCTCTCGCTGCAATCGTCGATGACAATGATCTCAGATCCCTGGAAATCCGAGTGTAGTATAGTCGGAATCGCTGTTGACATGTTACATACCACCAAACCCCAACCCCGAGGCAAGTACGAACCCACCAGTCTTGATAACTTAGATGGAGATCTCTCGAGAGCATCAACAGCAGAAGGCTCTCGTGCTCCGCCACGGTTATCATCAAATAAAAGAGGAAGTGGACGGCGGCCAGTAATAAAATTCGCCTCAACAGACAATCCAGCTGGATGTTGGAGACAGATAATGATATCGCCCATTGGTTCAACTGCTTGTTGTAAGCGCCCTCCCTCTGTAAAGTTCAGAGGATGATCAACCAAGGTCTGACCAAACGCCCAACATCCACGCCGATAAGAGCAACCCTCCGGGAGCTTCAACTTCGTAATCAGCTCTTCCGTGGCGAACACAGCCGGTGGTAATAGGAAAATGACGTTCCATCGTTCAACGGTCGTCATCCATAACGCCAGTTGTGCAAAGATTCTGGTGAATTGTTCATCTTCCCAATGACCGTTGCCATGCCTTCCACCGCCACGGCGACAATCAATAATCCACAGGTATGGTCGTGTCAACTCCGCATACTCTGAACGAAATAGTCCTCTTCTACACCGAATCAGAAGCGGATCCTGTGTGTCGTTCTGGCCTGGCCTCCGAACATGCAACTGCCACTCCCAATTGGCAGTGTTTGCAACTCCCTCACGTACGGATGGTGCATTCTGGCCTTGCCCCTTTGCTGCAACAACCTGATAATGTACCTTGATGAAAGGAGGGACGAGGTCGCTTATGTCTTTCAGCTTTGACACCTTCTCTCGCTGCGGCGCACCCCATTTGGTTCTTGTTTTGCTATCCAACAGCTCGGCAAATTTGTCAAGTTGCTCCTTGCCTCCTGGCAAATACTTCCGTACAGATATACGAAAGAACTCTTCCATGGAATTCGGTGAAGATTCCTTGTTCTCTACCATCAACCACCGAATGGTATTCATCACCGCTTCTCGTCTCATAATGCGCTCACATACACCGGCAAGGGTACGAGTCCTTGGATTTTGGTCTTTAACGCCGTTGAAGTAAAGTGCTTGACGAGGTCTACGTCCATCCTCGCCTACTGGCTTAGCTGTACATGCCTTTGCAACCTCCAGATAGTACGAATCTGGAAGTCTCCCAAGCGGCCTCAACCAATGCCCGGTCATCCGCTTCCGCCTCGGTCGAACATCTGCATTCGGATCCAAGTTCTTCTTCAGTGCCAAAGCCTTCCACCTCTTCTCCTCATCCTTGTTGTAAAACAAGAAGCCGTTTTCGTAGTCCTTGCTGACTTGAAGGGCAGCTTCAAAGCACTCATTGCTGGGATTCCAAGCATGCTTGGTTAGGTCCTCCATGACCTTTGCCAATGTGGACATTGTAATCTTGTTGTCATCTCTGTGAGGCAGTTTCCGCACGGCACTTGCTGCGCTCACCAGTGCGATAGCCCTGCGTTCATCGTCCGCCCGAACCGAGCTATTAGGCCTACCATACAGATCCCATATCTGTCGGAGCTTCACCAAATCCTCATTCATTGTGGAAAGTTGTTTTCTTTGCCACTCCGCATTATTGACCTGTACTGACTTGTTAATGTAAAGTCGTCGATCATCGTACACAACAAAGGTAGCCTCCCGCTCCTCAAACGTCTTCTGATACTCAGACAGAGGAATGTTGCCGCTCATCCACTGCTCCTTCGCATACTTGGAAGCAGCTACGACGTGTTGCCCGTCCACAGGCTCCCAAATGATACGCTCTTGAAGCCAAGATAGTTGAGAGCCCGCAGTACCGTGTATACAAGCACCCGCATGGCTTAAAAACATCCGTTCAAACTCTCGTGCTGCTCCAGTAACCGGGAAATCCACTCCCTCACGTTCAACCATGCCAGTGTCGGTAGTGATATCCACGAGGTACCGGATTGGACGAAGTACCAATTTACTCACTCCGGTCCTGTTCTGGGGATCTCGTAAGAAGTGATACACTTCTGATTTCCTCTTCTGTGACAATATCCGATGGTTTGTCTCCGGATTCACCACTTCGACGATGCGGTCAATGTGCGCCTTGAACACAATGTCGCCCCATATAGAACCTCTCGCAACTTCCTCCTTCGTAGGTACGGGCGCTTTCAAATGCCTAGAAGTTGGAACGGTTGCTGGAATGTCTGCCTCCTCCTCCGAATCTCCCAATGACTGATCAGAATAGTTGTGCAAGTCGTCATCCATGGCCGATAAACTCATAGAGACACCCGCTGTAGATGTTGAGGATCTACGATGAGTTTCGGCTTGTCCAGCTATCGATTCACGGCCCCTGCCACGCAATGGCGATGTCCTGCCCCGCGACGTCGACGCCCTGCCACGCAATGTCGAGGCCCTGCCACGCGATGTCTCTAAGCGGCCACGCGATGTCTCCGAACGGCCACGCGACGGCCGTCCATCAGAATCTGGAGCTCTGTTGCCCTCTTCACATCGTGGGCGCTTAGATGGACGACCACTTGTTGGTGCACGAACACGCGATGGTGGCAGTTCAGTGGACGGCCGCCAATCCAACTGTGTCGGCCTTGCTAATGCGCGATAAATGGGCTCGGTCTCCTCTGGATCCGCTGGTAGACTTGCACGCTCAACACTTGCACGCTCTGGCTCCGTCCGCCGTAATGCCTCGTACATGGTATGAGCACTCATAAATCTTCTAGCGCGTGCCTCATCCTCTTCAGATAACGCCAAACATGCCAACACATGCTCATGCCTAGCAGTGCGCACCGCAAGATCCGTGCTGAGCCAAAACGTCTGTAACGAGGTTATGTTATTCACCCGCCTTGAATTTTGAAGGAGATCTGTAGGAATAGGTGCTAGGAGCAACTTCTTTGAAAGAGAAGTCTTTGATGCCGTTTGGCCAACCCCCGGTGTCGTGGTAGAGAGTTTATGTTCCAAGAAAATACTGGATTTCTGGCTGCCACTTTTACTCAATCAAGTTCTTGATAAAAGAAACTCCAAATATATATGAAGATTGTCCCTTTCAAGAGACAATCACTTCATTATACAAGTCCTTATAGGACAAAGGAACCCAACTATCTAAGGAAACTATATAATTTTACAAGCCTTAGAAAAGGAAACTAACCCGAATCCTAAGAGCTTGTATCTCTTAATCTAACCGTCTAAATAGATCCAAACTTCAGCAGTAGAAGTGATATACTATTAAAATCAGCTACACAAAGTTTCAACCGTAGATACCTCACGGATCTTGAGATATCACAGAAATACCTACAGCCTCTCTAAAACCTTGTTTACAAACACCCGCGCACCAAAATCTTCATAACTTCCAAGAAAATGCTCCAAACGCTATGAAACTTAAGATATAGCTTGACAGCATAATAAACCACCTTCTTGAAAAATCTTAGCCAAAAACTCGTCCAGAAGCCAAAGATATGGCCAAAACCGCCACCAACATCAAAGTAATATACTTACAGTCTTAGAAAATATTTGTGCGCTGTTCAGCTCCAAATATCTCCTACATAAAAGCTCCAAATCCTTCGATTCTTCCACGTAAAAGGTAGAGCTTGAAAACACCTTTGTAGCCACTCTTCCCGATCTCCAAAAGCTTTCTTGAAACTCTCGGAATGCTCAAAAGAGTGGCAGTAGGTTCCCAAATCGCCCCTTAACTTCTAACGCTCATAACTTCTTAACCCCAACTCCAAATCCTACGTTTTTTGTACCCAAAGTATAGCCTGCAATCCAAACTACTCGAATATGGCCTCCCTCGATCGAATGCCCCCTTCAAAGTCGCTAAAACGCTTGATAAGGCCGCGGACAGCCCCCTTGATTCTCATTGGACACGAGAATCGGCGAATGGGAGGAGGACATTTCATCCAAAACCCATCCCCCTCCATCCCTTGCCACCTCCTCCTATCCTTTGCCACCTCCTCCTATCCTTTGCCACCTCCTCCTATCCTTTGCCACCTCCTTCTTATCCTTCGCCACCTCCTTCTTATCCTTCTATCCCTTGCCATATCATTCTATGTTTTTTTTACACTATCTTTTGCATATTCAATTCTATCCTTTCTATTTAAACATTTAGAACTAAACTCTAAACTTTGAGGCCAAACTTTATCTAAAAGCTTAACATCAAACATTTAAGTCCTAAATAATCCAAAGACTTCAACTAATTTAACAAAAACGTACGAAATAACCCTTTCATATCAACTTTCAACTAATTTACCAACTATTATAACAAACCCCAAACTTATAAACATATTACCAATCGTGATTGGTTTTTTACATATTTTTGGTAATCCCAATGCTACAAACGCTTATATACTACTGGATGACATCTTCGCACATCGATCACGGCTCAGCGGGCTGGCTGAGCGTTCCGCCACACTAAACTAGTTCAGAGTTCGATTCCCGTAGACTCCCTGAACGGTTAATGTGACGCGTGGTCCTGGGGGCTGCTAAAACCTTAGCAGTGAGACAGCCGGTTGACGCTCCTAAAGCCTGAGCTAGTGACAAGATGCAGGAATATCATTCCCAAGATAAGGCTCGCCCCGGTAAAGTATGACCGTGTGGTTGAGGATGAATCCACTAGTCATATCTTCACTGTTGGCCTAGACCATTCAATACCCCCTATTTTTCTATACTAATATATGTTTTCACACCATGAATGTAATCACTTCACGACATTCACCCCCTCCAAACCTGCACATCCTCCGGTATGTGCCAAGAAGTTGTCCTTTTCATAATTTACTCTAGATCATGTGCTGATTCATCCCCTTCTTGGTCATCGTTCCTCAGATCAGGTTGAAACGCTTCGATGTCTTCTGGATTGAATCTGCCATCTCTTCTTCTGAAAACCTTGACCCGTTTACCAGCCACTGGATTTCTGATAGTAGTTCCATCTAGTTCTCGTAAAGAGTATGTGGCGTTATCATAAACTTTGAGTACCACATAAGGTCCAAACCACTTCTTAGCAAATTTCTTTACAGTGCTATGCTGATGCATTAAACTACTATCATGAATTAAAACCCAATCACCAATCTGGATTGGTTTAGGCCTCAGTCTATGAGTTTTATCAAACCTATCCTTGTTTGCCAACCTTGCAGCCTTCAACTTCTCAGTCGCTATCTGCAAATCCTCTGGTAACCTCTCCAACTGTTGAATTCGAAGTTCCAACAATGTCTGTCTATCAATATTATCTTCCCATGTTAAAAACATCCATGTTGGATAAGTTTCCTCAGCTGGCATCATAGGTTTTTGTCCCAACATTAACTCCACGGGCATATAGCCAGTGACAGTACTATGAGTAGTTCTGTCAGCCCACAAAGCAAATGGAAGCAACTTCGGCCATTGAATTGATTTATCTTTACACGCCTTTATCAATGCCTGAATAATTGGAGGATGTCCCCTCTCACTTTTTCCATTGGCTTCAGGATTATAAGAAGTAGTCAATTTCAGCTGAACTCCATATCTGTGGAAGAAATCTCGTGCTTCAGCAGCATCCAATTCTCCTCTATCAGCTCTCATCCTTCCGATGCTCCCATATCTGCTGAAGATGTCCTCCAGTATAAACCTGCATATGGCTTCAGTGGTCTTAGTCCGTAAGGCTCTTCCTTCAACATAATTTGATAGCTCTTCTCTTGCCAATACCAAATACTTCATTCCCCACATCCCAAGTGGCATTGCTACCAAATCTATGACCCATTGAAAATGTATAGACGGTGGGTAAGTAGGATGTAACCCATCTCTATATCTGACTTTAGACTGTAGCTGACAGTCTATGCACGAACTCACAAATTCTTCCACATCTTTATATAGGCCTTTCCACCAATATCTTTCTTTGATCTTGGTATAAGTAGCCCATACTCCTCTGTGTCCTGCCCAGAGTGTGTCATGAAATTCTGTCATAATCTTGGTTTTTGTGTCAAGGTCTCCCATCACTCTCAATGGAACCTTGTCACCCCTTTTGGGCCTCTTCCATAAGAATCCGTCTCTCAACAGATAGGCATAGGATTGATGTCTGATATCCTTGTAGGTTTTATCCATCCAACCTTCTTGCCTTTTCATCGTGCTCAAATAAATTCCAATATCCTTCAATCTGCCTTCATACAAGTCTTCATGGAAATTTTGAACATCAGCTTCAATATCCACACCATCAGTAGCAAATGAATATCCAAGGCGTTTCTCTTCTTTATTATCATCCTTCTCATATGCCATCATTTCTTCCTCAGAGGTATATCTAGCCCTAAACAACATATCTGCAACAGAGTTCTTTCTCCCGGTAATGTGTATCAAGACAGGATTCAAAGTCTTAATGTAGGCTATCCATCTCAGCATAACAATGTCTGGAGTAGTACAATTACTTATCATTCCAAGTAAAGGTAAGCAATCTCTCTCCAGAACCACACTTGCTCCAATCAAATAATTTCTCTCTGCTTTCAGAGCAGTGAGTGCTCCCCAAAGTTCTCTTTTAACTTGTGGATAAGCCCTTTGTCTTGTTGTGAGAATCCTCGCACCAAATCTTATAGCAAACCTCTTCCCTTCGTGATCATCTTGTCCAACAGCCCATCCAATTGCTATAGGACTTGTATCCACCGTTACTATTACCGGTCTACCACACTTATAGTCTACTTGTCTGAGAACAGGTGGTGAACTCAAGATTGTCTTCAGATTTTCCATGGCTATGTCTTGTTCCTCTTCCCAGATAAATTTCTTGCCTTTCCACAATAACTTGTATAGCGGATCTGAGATATGAGCAAAGTGAGGCACCCAGATATGATAGAAGACACATGCACCTAAAAATCTTCTAATTTCTGTAATGCTTCTGCATGCTTTCATTCTAGATATTGCATCAACTTTTTCTGGGTTTGGTTTTCTACCATATCTGCCGCATAAGTGCGCAACAACTACAATCTCACCAACTCCAAAGTTTGACTTCTCCACAGATAATGTCAAATTAACCGATTCAAGCTTGCTCAATATCTAAGCCACATCTTCAATGTGTCTCTTCACAAATTCTCTACAACCTCCAATATCCATTGTCTCGTCCTTGTCTTCCTCTCTGCAACCCTTCATAGGTATATCATCCAAAAATGGGATGGTCTTCTCAGGTACAAACTCATTTAGTATTTGATTCATTGCATTTTGCATATGAGCTACTGAGTTAGTTGCACCTTGAGGTAATGTATGCATCCTCATTAAACCTAAAGGGGTTTTCATAGTGGTCAGGTCTCTACTTTCTTCAGCTAGCTGGAACTGATCATATCCAGAATATAGATCTCCGATAGAATAGATTGCATGACCAGCAAATTGTTCAGCTACTTCATCTACTACAGGGCCTGACCCCATATTTCGGATGGTCACTCTGTTTGCAGGTTGCATATCCTGAATAAACCTCAATGCTCCTGATTTCTTAGGTACTGTAAACCATCTGTTAGAATACGGAGCAATTGAAGGCTCAAGAATACCCATCCGTACCCTTTCTTTCAACAACTCTATCAGTTTAGGAAGCAAAGCTCTTGGCACTGGTATAGGCTTTAAATCCCATGGAATATGTGGTACAGTGAATATAACCATAGGTGGTACAATACTGGGATCTACACATCCAATCTCATCAGAAGTCAAGGCAAATGCCTTACCATGTTTGATGAGCATTTCCTGAAACATCTTCTTCTCTAGAACTGTCAAAAAGCCACCCCCTCCAATCTTCAACTTAGCCAGTGACTCATCTGTAAATTGATGTCCAATTTTGCGCTTCTCTCGCAATCCTGGCTCTTTGACTGCTTGCTTGATATGTTTCATAGAATCAGGTGGTAGCTGGGTAGCCACTGGTTTAACCTTCTTCGCTACAGTCTTATATTTGGTCTGAACAATGGCCTCCTCTTGACAACTTGTAGCAATTCCAGCACCTGTTACCACCTTCTCCAACTCATCATAGGTTGCTCTTGAGTGTATCTCCACTGAAACATCTCCATCCACCTTCGTAGGTAAGTTCTCTAAAACTTGTACCAATTCATTCTCCAATCCTGCTTCTTCAAATACTCCATTTATAACTTCATCACTTGAAACCAAACCCACTCTTTTTAGGATTTTCTCTTGTTTTTTCACCCTTCTCCTATTTACATAGTCCATCTCCTCTGTCTTTTGAAAACTCACAAATCCATCACCAACCAAATCCAAACAACCATGACGCAATTTATCTACATTGGGGATTGCAGTTAATCTACTTGCACCTATGTACCCCCACTCGTCAGAGGTGCTCTTCAGAAATCCAAAAACCTAGTCATTGAGGGCTCCAAAGGCATCTCCCTCAATTGCTCTCTGTGTCTTTCATGAACAGGTTTCACAGTGAGAAATTGCACAGCTTTCTTTCCATCACAGCTGCGAACTCTGGCATAATGTGAACCATCATCCAACACTCTTGTCTCCATCCTTGAAGCTGTAATGTAAGGTTGACCAAGAATCACTGGGTACGTAGCACAATTCTGCACAAAGAAGTTCTGCTCCACCTCCACGTCTCCGATCTTAGTCTTCACAACAGGACAAGCTCCATAGAGATCACCTTGTTCATTGTTTGCAGCTCTAATCACCCAACCATGGTTAATGTCAATTGGCCACTTGTTCTTCTCGTACACTCGCCTGGACATGATGTTGATCTCTGATCCATGGTCAACCAGGGCCAAGGTTGGGTCCTTTGAATCTCCAAGTCTCACCTGCGTCTCTGTAGTAGCTCTAGCCCAATAAGAAACAGAATAGTTTCTCATTTCATCATCACCCTTTTGGGAACTAGCAATATGTGCTTCCTGTACAATCTTCTTTCTTATACCAGATTCCACAAAAGCACACTCAGGCTGATACCACTTTGTTTCCTCAGAATGATTCATTCGAGCACCATCCACCATATCAACCTTGTTCCCAAAGCTTGGGAATGCAGATTGGGCAAATACTTGTCCAATCTCCTCCTCCTCATCCTTAGATACATGAGTATCTAGTGCCTCTACCATAATAGCTTCTGCTGTCATTTGCCTCTTTCTTTTTATCACATCAATTATCAGCTCATGAAAATCCCTCTTTGCAATACCAAGGGCCTCTCTCAAAGTAAACTCGATTTTGGCATCCAAAATCTTCTCTTCCAAGATACTCTTCATGTCTGTGGATGACTCAATGTCAGATTGAAGCTTGTAGGCAGGATTTTTACCTCTAGGCTTGTTGGGTTCATCCTTCTCTTTCTCTTTGTTCTTCTCCCACCACTCCTTCGGTAATGGTGTATCACCAGGACGGCTAGGAGATGGCATCTTTTCCTCTTTTGGACCTTGAGAAGCCTCTTTGTTTCTTGGAGATCTTCTCTTGTTTGATGGCTCAGCAACATCATCCTCTTGAGCAGCTCTGCCCCTCTTCTCTTCAACCGTAGCATCATGCAAGTCATCAGCCTGTTGATCCCTATCCAAAAATGCTTTGATGCTAATAGCATCAACCGGATCATCCCATCCAGTCATCTTCCTGATGACTTCAGCTCCTCTCTTCATAGCCTCCGTAGCAAGTGAAGAAGCAATCTTGATCTCCTTTGCTTCGACTGAAACAGAGTAAGACTCTGCTCCAATATCATGCTTGACACCACTCTTGTGTGTCTCTTCTTCTACAAGCTTCTTCATACCTCCCTTCCCAAAGTTGGTCTTTAAAGGCTCATCAGAACCTGTCAGTCTGATCCTACCTTCTTTGAAATGCACAATATTGTCTTTGATTGCAGCTTTATAGCTGTCACAATCACCACGTCTGTGCTCTGAGCTGTCACACCACATACATCTTTCCACATACCCCTTATCAGATGCCTTCGATGAGTTTCCTCCATGAGACTTCTTCAATTCCGTCATCTCCACCTTTAGATCACGTATGCCTTTGATCAACTGCTCCAAAGTGTCATCCTCGACAGTCTTAGACAGCTTCTGAGGCAACTTTGAAGTTTGTGAAGTGGAAGTTGGCTCCAACCGTGGAGACAAGCCACGAGTCTTGATCTTTTGTTGCTTGGCCACAAGCCCCACGGTCTCCTTCACTAGCCTCCAATTATTTGTAAACCCACTCTCAGATGTTCTGTCAGCTAGATGAATCAACAGCTTGTCCTCGAGGCCTTCATCAGTTGCCTGCAAGAACAACTCCGTCTTCCTCGGGTCCAATAATTGTCTCTCTTGCCGAGGTAATTGACCAAATTTCTTCTCAAACTCCCTGACCAATTCATTTGGAGCCATCTTGGTCCCCGGCCTCTGTTCAATCCACTCCAAGAATGATCTTTTGGTCATCCTCTCCTGATCTTCCTCAAAAAACTCATCCTTGAGCAACTCCTCAAATGTGCTCCACAATACTACTCCATCATGCAGCTCATGCACCTTCTCTCTCAGTTCCGGTATCACTGCCAGATCGAAGGTGATAATCATCCTCTCCTGAGCAATCTGATGCACCTCCATCTCACAAGTATAAATCCTGAGGAACTTAGTAATGTTCCTCCCGTCGAATCTCCCAACCTTGTCCACCACCATCTGCAAAGCTTTGGTGGTGTTCCTATCAACGCCATCAACGCGTTGTCTCTCATCCATGAATTGGGCAAATGCTCTGAACAAATCATGAGCACCTAACCCACCTGGTAATACAACCCCGGGGTTTGGATCCCCCATCTTCTCTTGATGAGCAAAAGCGCCTTGAAACCCTCTCAGTGGAAGCACCAATATGTCGTGGTAGAGAGTTTATGTTCCAAGAAAATACTGGATTTCTAGCTGCCACTTTTACTCAATCAAGTTCTTGATAAAAGAAACTCCAAATATATATGAAGATTGTCCCTTTCAAGAGACAATCACTTCATTACACAAGTCCTTATAGGACAAAGGAACCCAACTATCTAAGGAAACTATATAATTTTACAAGCCTTAGAAAAGGAAACTAACCCGAATCCTAAGAGCTTGTATCTCTTAATCTAACCGTCTAAATAGATCCAAACTTCAGCAGTAGAAGTGATATACTATTAAAATCAGCTACACAAAGTTTCAACCGTAGATACCTCACGGATCTTGAGATATCACAGAAATACCTACAGCCTCTCTAAAACCTTGTTTACAAACACCCGCGCACCAAAATCTTCATAACTTCCAAGAAAATGCTCCAAACGCTACGAAACTTAAGATATAGCTTGACAGCATAATAAACCACCTTCTTGAAAAATCTTAGCCAAAAACTCGTCCAGAAGCCAAAGATATGGCCAAAACCGCCACCAACATCAAAGTAATATACTTACAGTCTTAGAAAATATTTGTGCGCTGTTCAGCTCCAAATATCTCCTACATAAAAGCTCCAAATCCTTCGATTCTTCCACGTAAAAGGTAGAGCTTGAAAACACCTTTGTAGCCACTCTTCCCGATCTCCAAAAGCTTTCTTGAAACTCTCGGAATGCTCAAAAGAGTGGCAGTAGGTTCCCAAATCGCCCCTTAACTTCTAACGCTCATAACTTCTTAACCCCAACTCCAAATCCTACGTTTTTTGTACCCAAAGTATAGCCTGCAATCCAAACTACTCGAATATGGCCTCCCTCGATCGAATGCCCCCTTCAAAGTCGCTAAAACGCTTGATAAGGCCGCGGACAGCCCCCTTGATTCTCATTGGACACGAGAATCGGCGAATGGGAGGAGGACATTTCATCCAAAACCCATCCCCCTCCATCCCTTGCCACCTCCTCCTATCCTTTGCCACCTCCTCCTATCCTTTGCCACCTCCTCCTATCCTTTGCCACCTCCTTCTTATCCTTCGCCACCTCCTTCTTATCCTTCTATCCCTTGCCATATCATTCTATGTTTTTTTTACACTATCTTTTGCATATTCAATTCTATCCTTTCTATTTAAACATTTAGAACTAAACTCTAAACTTTGAGGCCAAACTTTATCTAAAAGCTTAACATCAAACATTTAAGTCCTAAATAATCCAAAGACTTCAACTAATTTAACAAAAACGTACGAAATAACCCTTTCATATCAACTTTCAACTAATTTACCAACTATTATAACAAACCCCAAACTTATAAACATATTACCAATCGTGATTGGTTTTTTACATATTTTTGGTAATCCCAATGCTACAAACGCTTATATACTACTGGATGACATCTTCGCACATCGATCACGGCTCAGCGGGCTGGCTGAGCGTTCCGCCACACTAAACTAGTTCAGAGTTCGATTCCCGTAGACTCCCTGAACGGTTAATGTGACGCGTGGTCCTGGGGGCTGCTAAAACCTTAGCAGTGAGACAGCCGGTTGACGCTCCTAAAGCCTGAGCTAGTGACAAGATGCAGGAATATCATTCCCAAGATAAGGCTCGCCCCGGTAAAGTATGACCGTGTGGTTGAGGATGAATCCACTAGTCATATCTTCACTGTTGGCCTAGACCATTCAATACCCCCTATTTTTCTATACTAATATATGTTTTCACACCATGTATGTAATCACTTCACGACACCGGTTCGCAAACTGCATAGACCATATCGTCTGGTCGAAGATTAATTCCACGAAGTTCAGCGAAGGGCTTCCCCAATGCTGATGTGCGCATCCCTATTTGAAATGGATGTTCCGTGAGCCACAATACTGGCTTCGACTCCGCCTCTACTGCAATCCACCAACCATACTCCTCCCAGCGCCTTTCGATTGGAAGTGGTGGCGCCATGATGTCACATACAAGAAACCTGATCATAATCACAAACAATATACAATCGTCAATACGGTGTATGTTCATATACATCAATGCTTACACCTTCTAAGAAAAATACACAAAAGCATCATGTTACAACTCAAATGTGGCTTCCTTGACTTGTAAAGGTAAACCCCTAATTTTTAAGACTCTACAAAATGTCAATTTTTAAAATCATTAGTCCGATTTTTTTTCTTTCACACTAGATGAAAACACACCTAAAAAGTTCAAATCCGAAGTTGGAATTCCAAAAAAATTATTATTTTGGAAGTTATTAACTCACTGTTAAGTGAATCTGCGGAAATTACAGTTTCATCCACAAAAGATGAAAATCGTAGCACGGATGAAAACAGAGGATGACGATTCACAGCTGATGGAAAATCACAACGGATGAAATTTGTAAAAACAACGGATGAGGAGGCAAAAACATAGCGGATGAAAAGGCAAAAAATCAACGAGTGAAATGCCAGTAAAGGAATGAAAACAGTGGATGAAAACTTGCGGATGAAATGCCAAAAAGTGGCTTCCGCTCTAAATCTGAAATTAATATGCAATTAAAGAATTACGGACTTGGCTAATTTCAGCAAATAAACCACTAAAGTATGCCCGGACTTTTTTACAAAATTTATACAAATTTATTTGAATTGTTTTCAAATTTTTCATATTTTCAAATTGGAATGGAAAGTAGGCTTCATAAACTTCATTTCATTATTTGGACTCAAAATCACAAAATATCATGTTAATGACTCAAATTCAGATTTAGAGCTGGAGCCAGAATCTACGAAATCGGAAGAAATTCTGCAAATCTTCACTATGGTGATTTCAGCGACCTTTGAGGATTTTTAGAAAAAAGAGAAAAAATCAAAAAAATCCGAAAAAAATTGGGATGATACCTCCAGATTCAATCTACAAGGGAAAAAAAATTCAAGTTGTTTTGAATTGTTGAAAATTACTTATAGGCATTTCAGTTTCGTCCAAATCTATGGAAAAAAAACTCTTTTTTTTTTTTTTTTCCCCCTTTCAGCGATACAAGGTTTGACCGGGTATACGACTGGATCAGGGTATGACCAGTTATATGCCTAAACGATGGGTATCAATGGACTCTGGAAGGGGTATCAACCAAGAGCAACGGCACGATTAAGAGCCCCCTGCGTACGCACAGGCCGTGAGAGAGTTGAGCCCGCTCATCATTGCCGACGCCAAACCCTAGCCCGCCCACACTACCAATGTCGCTCTGACCCTAGCTGTTGTCATCCTATCGACTTCGACACGCACAGCACATGGAGGAGAGAGAAGGAGAGAGATGAAGGTGAAGTGAGGAGAGAGGACCAGTAGGTTAGTTAGGACATTAGGAAGTTGGTGATGTTGCTTGCGAGTTGCTCATGTACCTTGTTGGTTTTTTGCACGTTCTTCACTCATCTACTCACAGGTTGTTCACGCGAGTTGGAGCGTCACTCACTCACTCACAGGTTTTCCACGTAGCTTGGAGCGTTACTCACTCACTCACTCACAGGTTGTTCACGTAGCTTGGAGCGTTACTCACTCACTCACACGTTGTACACTCGCACCTTGTTCTCGAGGTGAAACCCTAAAACACCCTAGGAGAAACCCTAAGACACCCTAGCTGAAAATCTAAGACACTAATCGAAAGCTAACGACACCCCCGCGTACGCACCCCCCTGAGGTGAGAAGTCCAGCCATGAAAATGGCGGCGCCGCCGAAATTAGGGTTCCAAAAATTAGGGTTTCCAGATCGCCAACAAAGTTTAGATAATTAGGGTTTTTAGATGTAGTGTCTCAAGTTTTCCAATTAAGTAATGACCCAAACTTAAACCCTAAACTGAAGTTCACAGCATATAACACAAACAAAATCAAATTCTAAGTAGTTTAGAATGATGGTGCACCTGAGTAGTTTAGAAAGGACGTGCTACTCTCCGCTTTGAACCTGCAATCACATAAAAACCAGTGAACAACATGATAGGATGAAGTAGAAATCTTGACCATCTGAAAACATCTAAAAACATCTAAAAACATGATATGTGGAGCTCACCTTTGGATGATTGTAAAAAAGAGACTCACTATTATGAAACGGCTGCCTTATATGGATTTCTAAACTTTGTGGTTAACTACTCTACTTTTATACGTGTACAAAATATTACCATCTTTTAAGAATATTACCTTGTGGTCAAACACCCTACTATTATACATATAAAGAATATTATTTTATGGTCAAACAATCTACTTTTATACATATAAATATTACCGTTTTTTTTCTTACCAAATTTTTTATTGTTTACTGTAAAAAGTACATTTTAACCCAAGTCGAACATTTTTAGACATTTTGAGGAAGGGGGAAAAAAACTTGTTTTCTACATAAAAACTAGAGATCTTCAAAGTCTTTGCCATTATTTTTTTTACCACAATATGTGGTGAAAACCTTAGAATCAACCGTTTGGATTATCAAAGTATTCCATATTTGTGTTACAAAAATGGTAAAACGTGAATTGGTTATTTTTCATTTCTTTTCAATTAGACGTCAAAATTAGATGCTTTGCCACTTTTTAGTTGTGGTAGTTTTGGGGTGTTTCTTGATGGAAAAAGGCTTGGAAATTTAGGGGTTTGTTCCTTAACGATACTTACGTTCATTGAAATTTTAATGTAACAATGTCCTTCACAACAATTTTTTGGAGGTATTTAAATTATTGTATTTGGGTTGATGGTTTGAAAGTTAGTCCATACCTAATATTGGAACTTACAACTTTTGCTATTACTCTCTATTGCCATTAAGATTTTCGATACCCATAAAGGAAAATTAAGACTTTTAGAATGGACTAGAAAATAATTATTATATTTTGTGTGAATTTCTAATTGTATATAGATCTAAATCTGAGTCAAATGTTTTCAGGAAAATGATTGGAAAAAACCATACCTTCTATAGTAAAAAAAGCTTATAAATCTTCAAAGCATTCCCTTCTACTATTTTTGATATTTATTAGTGATAAATTTCTTCTTAACCGATACAATTGTCATTCTAGAACATATTATCATTTTCAAAGTAATATATCACGATGTAGCAAATAATGAATCTGTATTCATTGCACATTATTCTTGTAATACACTTTTATTTTCTACCTCTTAAACTTGGTTCTAAAGAACTAACAAAAACTATTAACAAAACAATAGAATATTTAGACTTTCTTTAGTGCAAAAATGAAATACAAAGTGAAGTCAAATTTGATCCTATACCTTTAAAGTAGGGATGAGAATGAATCTTTTCCTCAACTTCAAACCTTATAATCTTTTAAGCTCTACGGCCAACATTTATGTCCTTTTGATAATTATATTGATCAATGGATCATTGTTGAGATGTAGTAATTAGGACATCAAATAAATGTTGTTGACTTCTAATTTACACTTTGGAGTAGGATCAACAATTAGTACTTATATTTAATGTAAAATTGTAAATGAATTTTAGGAGTTGATATACGAAGATTTTAGGTTGTTTTCATCATGTATAATATAATGACACTAATGTGTTTGTTATAGTCAGGTCGTAAAGATTTTGGAACGAAAAGAAGAGCACAAGTTTTAGCAACGAAGACTGATTGGTGATATCGTCATATAGAGCGACGTTGAACTCCGGTACCACGCCCTCTGATACTCACAATTAAAATCCAGGTCAGGAATACCTTCTTATACTGATATGATGGTTATTTGGATGTATCATATGTATTGTGTTTTATATTGGATCACTTGAAATTGCAATTTTGTCCAATTAGCTCTGCTTGTGAATCTTATAAATAATCAATCATTACATGTGAAAGTATAAGTATATGTCTATCAGTGAGTAGTCTATTGGATGGATGAATGATGATTTTGAATTGAAAAAATATATATATATTTTGACAATTTTTCCACTGTCGTGTCTATATTTGTCAAATAGTATCGATGGAAAGCGGAACATCCCAAATTCCTTTAGAACCTCCAAACATTCGTAGATCAAATATCCTTCCTAATAGTTCAGTGGGGGCTCGGTTGATACGAGCAGCACGGGCGCGCCAAATTCAAGAGAGATCGGTTGGGATAGGTGATTTTGAAGCGGGAAGGATTGTAGAATTGCTCTCCAAAATAGGCATTGTCGTGGGTTTGGGAAAAAGGGAGCATGCCTTTGAAAGTGGAATGGTATTGCATGGATGTAGAATGTTTCCATCTGAGGTGGCAGTGCGTGTAATTCGGGTTGACGATGCATTACATTGGACAGGAGAAGTTGTGGGTGAACGGCTTGGTTCATGTATGGACCTGATCATTCGTTGGAACCGGTCATTGCTTCGTGACTTGGCCACAACACCTAATTTCCCAAATGCCCATGGTGAAGATAGATCTCATATTTCACCTACACGGACAATGGCCCCAGGATTTGATGTTCAAGGGCGATCTATCACCCCTGAATTGAATGAAAGATCTCCGTGGAGTAGCCAAACTTCAAACCCCGTTGATGAGAGTTCACCATTTTCTCAATGCACCCCCTCTAACATTCGAGATTTGCCCCATGTGGAGGGATTTGCTCACGTTAGAAGAGCGCGCCGACCTTATTCTATGCAGAATAGAAGAAGGATAGTTTCAAACGAGTCAAATGTGACAGGAACTGCAGCAAGTAAGGTATCTTTGGCAGGCGTGGAAAGGGCAATAGCACAGGGAGGATGCAAGCAAAATTGTTTGAGGGACATTCCAGCAAGGCATATTTTAGACATGCGATATAATGCTTGGGCACCAGAGTATTCAATCCGAAGTACATGGATAAGACAAATGTTGGTTTCTTTTTATACACGAACGGAAGAATTTCGTCGGGATAAATTTGAGACGAAGTTAGATGGCAGGCCTGTTTGCAATGCTTGCTACGCTCTTGGGGTTGGTTATTCGCAATGGCGTTTTAAGGAGTTGAAGAAAGATTGTTTAATATACGGTAGAGTGACGGCAATCCACGGTAACACACTATCGAATCCGATTAGAGAGAGCACTAGAATGTCTGCTGCGGAGGCTTGTTTCAAATCATTTGTGGAAGAAGCTGGATGTCCTCAACCTCATCGTTCTATTTGCCGTAAAGATGACAACACAGTGGTGCCTCTTATTCTCCTTCCTATGAATACAATAAAATTTGACGTATTCAATTACGTGAATGAAGAGGTGAAGAGAATATGCAATGGAGATACCATTTCAATTAGCTCGTTCCATAGGATGTGGCGTTTGAGATATCCCCATGTCCAGGTTCCACCATTCTCAAGGTTCTCAAAGTGTTATCATTGTTGGGAATATAAATGTGCTATGGAGGGCACAACCAATGCCGATGCAAGGATTAGGATCAAAGAATTGTTTATGTTGCATCTACGCATCCAGATGGAGGAACGTAGGCATTATTGGATATTCAAGAGGTCGTGTTATATCCACCCTGAGTTATACATGTACATCATTGTGGATGGCATGGACCAAAACACAACCATGGTACCAAGAATGCGTCAAACCGTAAAGAACATTGAACACCGGTTTGTGAAGACCCATCTATGCAGGGCTCTAGTACATGGAATCGGTTTGTATTGCGACGTATGGTTTGGAGCTCACCACAAACATGACAGCAACCAGGTCGTGAGCACGTTGTTGTATGTGATTGGAGACGTGTTGCGGAGGAAGGGATTTTTGCCACCAACATTGCGCATCCAAGCAGATAATTGCACCCGTGAGAATAAAAACATCTATATGTTTGCTCTATGCGCATCCTTGGTGGGATTGGGATTTTTTCAAGAGGTGGAACTCTCATTCCTTATAGTTGGCCATACACATGAAGATATTGATCAACGCTTCAGTTGTATATCAAGTACTTTGAAGAGATCGGACGTGGAATCCTTAAAAGAAATGCTTAACCTTATCGAACGGGGAACGTCTCCTACAGAGGCATTTGTCACGGCACGGTTGTTAGAGAATGTGTGGGATTGGAAACAGTTCATAACACCTCACCTACTAACAGGTCCGGATTCATTGGTTGGCATAACATTTCCACACCACATGCGATTCTATATAGATGATAGAAATGGGACCCACGAGGTTCGAGTGCAACACAAACATTACTGCAATGATGCTTGGGGACCGGAGAGCGGAACAAAGACTTTGAGGTCGCTGCCAAATAGAGATGAGCGACCAGCGTTTGCAAATGTGTTTGCAGCGGACGAACGGGAGCTAAAAGCGTTGGATGACTTCATTGCCTATAAACAGAGGTGCATTGAAAGATTGCAACATGTGGAAAGGAACCGTGATGCTAAAGTGGAGGCCGAGAAATTGAAACTGTACTTAGCCAAATTTCCATACAAAGACCGTAGCAACGAGCATCATTCTTTACCGTTTTGGCCTTCAGATGTGTCCAATACCGCAACTGCGGAACCTATTTCATTGGATGAAGTCAACGGCCCAGGCTACGAAAATCGCGAAGTAACCGTCGTGGACCAAATTGTGGCTATACTTCCAAATGCAGACTCTCGAGGATATTTTGGTCCGCGTAGAGGAAGACCATCGAATCAAGCAGTGCGTAGGGCGCAACAAACGGAACGCAACCATGAACGAATCGAACAAGGAGCAGGGGATGAAGTTAATCACGACCCGTTTCCACCATTCAATCCACAATCAGATATTAATTGTGGACAATTTGTAGCCCTGAGTGTTGATAGAGCTGAGGTTGAAGGTGGTATACCATTCTATGTAGGGAAGGTGATTGAAGATGGGAAAAATCAAAGGAGTCATAAAATGAAGGTTTGTTGGTATTGGCCCATCATGCAAAGAGAAAATGTTGACAGAACAGGGTCCACCGCACAACGATATGCAAATTGCATGGATGCATTTTGGGAGCCCACGTGTGAGAGCCATAGTTGGGTAGATAAAGAGGCATGCATCTTTTCGTGGATAGACGAACCTGAAAGAACAGTGGCTAGCGCTTTCCGGAGGAGAAAGCAAAATATATTCGGATCGCAAGTTGAAAGCAAGATTCGGATTTTTCAGTCGGCTAAGGCTCACATACTAGAATATATTGCAATGCAAACCGAAGCAATTGACAATGAGCGGTTGCAAGCAGCCTTGAATGATATGTAGTAAAGGAGTATACTACAATGAGTGTATGGTGATTGGCATGTAGGATATATGCAAGAGTAGTCTTCCACTTGGTTATGTAAGGCGTTTGGTAACAATTGACCAATAAATCCGAGAGGTTTTTCCCATTGTTTGACTACATCACCAAGTGCAAGAATATATGCAATATGTTGATTTTCTTCTTCTTAAGTATCACGTTCCATGAGTAATATATTCAAATCAATTGCCATTCATTGCGCAGTGTTTTAGTTTACATAATTGCATACTTTGTATAGTTACTTGACAAGCTTCTTTCCAAAAACATACTATTAAGTATGAAACAAATATTTATCAAATTGTAACCAAGTTCCATATCAAATTTGTCAAAAATGCCAAAAAAAAACTTATTGAATTAACATTTTTGGTTATATTGAAAATTATTCTTAGATCCTAATTTTTTTTTTTTAAAATCAGGAAATGAAACAAAACTTAATTTGATCCAACGCATTGGCCGCCGCTGTCACTAAGTGCACTTTTAAAAGGCCAAGTGCATAATTGCTTAATTGCGTGTTATATACAATCCATGTAATATTTATAGACAAACCGAAAATAAACATTGTAAAGAATTCAAACAAATATTGCAGATACTGTTGGAAACCTCTAGTTCGGCATTTATTAATTAAGAAAATGCATACCAAATTAAGAGTAAAATTATTGAATGAATATGCCAAAGTTAAAGTAACTATATATTGACAGATTCCGTCACATGAGACATCAAAGGGGTGTGGAGCTCGAAAAAGCCTTCATTAAAGGGAGTATATGTACAGTCGGCTCTCTATAAATGTTACCTCTATAAGTGTTAGAATTGCATAAGTGTTACTAAAAATCTCGCTCCCAAAAAAAACCTCAAAATTAACACTAGTAAGTGTTATATGTTAAGTGTTATAACATGTTCCGCTCCCCCCTTTGTTAAAATGATTCTATAAGTGTTACATTTGGCAAAAACATCATATCAGACCTTGTTTTTAAATTTTTTTAATTACTTCACATGAATATATACCATATCTTTTGTGGAACTTGAGAAGATTTGTCCTTCTAAAAAAGAATCTGTCATGGGTTCTTCTAGCAGTATCTAGAGGGGCATTGCAAGCCATATTCGAGGAGGGTATCGCAAGCCATATAGTGAGTTTTTTTTTGTTTTTTTTTTCATATAATTTTTGGTGTGGTTGTTTGCCGCATGCAAGAGGCATGCCGTCGACCCCATCATGGATGCATGGCCTCTCAGGCTGAGGTTTGATTGTTGGCTGTGACTGGTTTTTTTTTTTTTTTTTAAATTTAAAAGCTTCCAAATGGGTGCATGCCTCATCGGCTTTCACTTTTATCTTTAGACCTCAAAGATAGCAATGTTATGAACGCTCATGAGTTCATAAACTATGAGGTAGACTTTGATTTAAATAATCCCTATGAACCTACTGAGGAGGATATCCTAGACATGCTTCCTTCTGAAGACTTTGAGGTTGTTGCAGATGAGGTTATAAATGATGCGGTAGACGAGGTGGTTGGATTTGACACTGATGAAGGTGCACTTCATTGTGAAGAAATTCCTTCAGCAAAGACCACGTGATGTTTCATCATGCATCAACTTGGTTCAAACTCTTCTGCAAGATGTGGCAATTGCCCGTATGGAAGATATCCATAATCCACTATGGATTCTTTCTTTGATAAAGCTTAGTTTAGTTGAATTTAGTTGAGTTTAGTTGAGTTTAGTTTAGTTGAGTTTAGATGAGTTGAATTTAGTTGCATTATGGTTTATATTTTTTGTATTTTCAACTTTCATATTCTCTATATGTTATGGATTTTTCTTTGAAGTCTTACAAGTGTTATTTCATTAAATGTTATTAATCATAATTATCAAGTTTCAGTGGTGTTATTCCTATAAATGTTACTAACCATTGGTATTGTATTTCATAAGTGTTATTTTTGTAAGTGTTACTAATCCTCGGTATTTAGTTCTATAAACGTTATATGTTATAACTTCATAAGTGTTACCAAAAATCCCGCTCCCGAGGAGTAACATTTACAGAGAGCCGACTGTATGAGAGCTTTAGAATGGAACCCCAAGGTCTAGGGTTCAATAGTGTAATCTGTGATTTCTTAAAAAAATTACTTTATTGTTATTTTGATGCCGAAGGACCTTTTCTCACTATAATTACTTATTCGGCATGGAGGTGTCAAAATAGAGGTTTACTTGCGGTAGTACAAAAAATAGTACATAGTTATCTAGCTATAGTTATCACTTTGAAGTACTTTTAGAGGAGGTATGGGTTTATCTTGGGGAAGGCATCGAGTAGCGTGAGGCCATAGACTCCTGCGAAGTGTCAGTGAAATTGTCCCCGCGCGCCGATGCAAGCTCGGACCCGGACGCGCTCGAGTGGCGGCCCTCACTTCGCGCTTGACGCGACGGCGGCGTCGACAACTGCTGCGACGATCCCTGCAGCTTAGCGCACCGGTGATCCTCGAGAGCCGCGGCCTCGCGGAGCTCCTGCACCACCTGCTGCATGTTGGGGCGCTGTCCCTCCTTCGCCTCCACGCTCGCCATCGCCACTTCGATCACCTTCCACATGCTGTCCAGGCTGAAGTTGGATTGCAGGTCCGGGTCCACAATCTCCGTTAGGTTGCCCGCGTGTACATGTGGCCGCACCTGAAATCCAAAGTGCCACCGAAATTCTAATTTCTGTAGTGCGATTTTAAGACTCTAGCATGTTACTCGAAGTGAACTTCTTGTGAAGATAACAATTGCATCGTTGAACTTGACATGCAATAGATGTTCATAATAGAGAAAGACTTACCACTTCGGTAATGATGAGCTTCTGGGCGGGATTGGACATGGACGTACTGATGGGCGGCCGCCCACAAATGAGCTCCAGCGACACCACTCCAAAACTATACACATCACTCTTCACGGTCAACTTCTGAGAAATGTAGTACCTGCACACAACACCACAGGTCAGACTCTTTCTCTCGGAGATAGACTGGGGACATGTGATAGTGGCTCCCAAGCCAGTGACAACAGAGAGATCTAGTTTTACTTGAGTGCCATGTTTTTTTTTACAAATTTATACGAAGATTAGATTTTGGTTTCTTGACAGTTGAGTGTTGGTACTTGGAATGAACGTGGGTGTTTAGGAGGTTATTACTCTGGGTCCAAGTAGCCTGCAGTTCCTTTGACAAGAGTGGAGATGTGCGTGACGCCCTCCGCTTGCAAGGCGAACTTGGAGAGGCCAAAATCTGACACTTTGGCCTCCATGCGTTCTGTGAGCAGAATGTTGCTGCTCTTCACGTCGCGGTGAATAATGTTGGGCCGGCATGCCATGTGCAAATACTCCAATCCTGGAAATTGAAAAGCATGAGAAATACAATCTGGATATACTGAGAAAAAAAGGGGAAAAACAAAGGAAAAAAAAGGAGGTTTTAGCTTGAGTTGATATTTACGTACCATGCGCTGCATCTAGAGCAATATGAACACGAGTATTCCAACTCAGTGGGGTCGTTGCAGCAGGACCTACATGAAATTATGCCATATTTTCAGAAAGTTACATCAGAAGATTCAAGGCATGGATTTCACACAAGTGACCTCCTACTCATGATTAGTTGAAAATCACACCACTAGTTACTGGTTGAAGAAGTGTTAACTCTTGAAAGAGGGCAGTAAACCTATTCCACAAACCTATGTCCTATGGTCATAAGATCAGTGGAGGGAACAAACAGGCAAACTTAGAGATCAGAGTTTCACCATTCTTCATTCAGAACATGAAGGGCGGAAAGGGCTGCTTACCATAGAGGTGATCTCGCAGGCTTCCATTCGGAAAATACTCATAGATCAGCATTTGCTTCTCCTTGTCTTGGCAATAGCCTAGTAAATTAACCAAGTTCTTGTGATGGATGCGTGAAAGCAAGTCCACCTTCAATATCAACATGACTGGTCAGAAAGAAAACATTTTTGAGAAGAGCTCAATGGGGATAAGAAAAACCATGGTCTGAATCAGAGGAGCTCTGCATGCAGTCCTTCTACCTCAGTGAAAAACTCGGACTGTCCTTGTTTTGAGATACCGTTGGACACTTTCACGGCTACTTCTTGGCCATCTTCCAATTTTCCGTAGTACACAGGACCAAAGCCACCTTCACCAATCTTCTTGCTAAAGTTCTTGCTTGCAGCCTTTAATTCTCGCAGGCTGAACTCCTGAGTGTGGCTCTGGAAGCTGTGCTGCTTGTCCATTCTCTTCCCTGCAATTCATGGCGTCAGGGTTAATACATGGATCAAGCCATCAAGCTGGGATTTCCATATTCACTAGTACAAAAGGGGCTTGTTTTCGACACTCTAAATTCGACACTTTCTGCTCAAGTATCAAAAAATGTCAAAAGGTGTAAAAACTTGGGTACTGTGTGAAAGTGGCAAATTTGGAGTGTAAAAAACAACCTCAACTATATAGGTGATTGTTTGGCGAGACAATAATATTAATGGAGATGGTAAGTTAAAGGGTATTTCACGACAATACCCTCTCTCGCGTTTGAGAATGAAGAAGAGGGAATGTAGAACCACGTTATTTCCTTCTTTGAGCTGATTACATATTAAGAACGATTAAGGGCTGATTTGAAGGGGCCAAAACTCATGATACCCTTTCCTCACTTTACAAAGAATTTCAGTGTATTACGTGTTTTCTGGGTACCTGATTCCATATAATGTATGCATTGACTTCGGCGCCACCGGTAGAGAGCATAACAAGCCATCAAGAGCAGGAGGAACCCCAAAATGCCAACCATGATGGATAGAACATGTGACCTCCAGTTCCCGGAACCAGTATGCCCGTTGGAGCTGATCACTCCACATGACTCATGACCCTTGCAAAGTACCGAATTTCCTGACACACTGACCACTCCCCAAACAATTTAGCCAGATACTCAGCATTTAAATCTCGGGTGAAATACTTCAGAACTTGCTTACTTCATGATGAGGCCCGGCTTGTTGCGTATGTTGGGTAGACTGCCTCCTAAATGGTTGTCCTGCAAATCCCTGTGATCACATTGTACTTATTTTTAGAATGGAAGAACACTTCATCATATCACCTCCTGATGAAAAAGCTGAGTACTGGTAATATTTAAGCTATGTGTAAAGTAAGGCACAAGTTTTGACCTCTTTTTTGCATTTTGAACACTGAAAATCAGTCCCAAGTAGCTCTGAATAGCTCAAAGAGAATAAAGGCGGTCAAGATACAACATGATCACTCAGAGGCAACTAAAACTAGTTCTTACTTGAGTATGAAGACCGCCATTTATCTCTTCCAAACTTCTACCATCAAGCTCTTTCCATTGATCTAAAAGCTAATTAGAGTGAGGTAGGTGTATCATGAATCTCCATTATAAGACTAGAATTATATCAAACTTTGGCTGACTCTACAAATAACTCAGATGTATCATAGAAATGAGGTTGTGGTTGACTTACAGCTCTTGCAAGCTCGGTAAGTCGACAAGCGATTGGGGGATCGCTCCGGAGAGAGAGTTGTTTTGTAGAAATCTAAAACAATACACACAAATACATGTTTAGTTCAAGACTAATTAGCTGACAGTCATGCATAAAAATCACAAGTACAAATGGGGCTCTTATGACTCTTTAGGAGAAGTGTTGAAAGAAGTAATACCTTTCAAAAACTTGTGTATAGAGTAAGGGTGTTAAATTTAGAGCGTTGAAACAGCCCCATTCGTACTTCTTGTTATTGTGAGAAAAGAAAAGAGTCATTTCAAAGAAAGGTCAAAGAATTAAGATGCATACAAGTGCGTGAGGCTCTTCAGCTGACTGAAATCCGGAATTGGTCCACTCAAGAGATTGTCGCTCAACCAGCTGAAATTTAAGCACCCATACCAAGTCACATAACATCTCAAGGCGTCAGAAAATCAGAGTTAACTGATGAGTGAGGGCAAAGATACCAAGAGAATCGATCTTGTCCCCTTTTTATATATTTAAAATCAACCGTATATAGCTCTAAATTTCTAGAATAAACTCAAAGAGGGGAAAAGGCGACTAAGATTTATGGTACAAATGACCATTCCTTCATTAGTTCTAAAATTAGTTCTAACTAGCGTCTAAAACCCACCAAGCTCTTCCATTAGCTGTTTAGAGTGAGGAAAGAGGAGTAGAAATAATTAAAAAGAGGGGATAACTTAAGCTTTTACAGATAACTCTGTTCGATGCATAATCAGTAGAGATCTAGCATTGCTAATTAGATTGCAAGTTCAGAAATGAATGCTTACATGGAGCTCACCGCGGTGAGGTTGCCGATACTTGATGCAATGAGACCACTCAGATTCATGTTCGCAAGATTCCTGCAAGAAATCCAGAGGTTGAGGACTCTGCCCATTTGATGAGAAGCAGCGGATAGTGCTGTAATATCATCTCCAAAATGCATAGAGCCGACTTACACAGTAAAAATGCGAGGTCCACTTATGTCCAGTGTGCATGTTAACCAATCATAAGGAAAAGGAGAGCATGGATCACCACTCCAATCACTCAGATTGTACTGTTGCTTTATGTCCTCAATTGCCATGGCTGCACTGTTCAGATCCCTCCACCAGTTAAAACTCCTTTAAAAACTTTGAAGTAAAACAAATAAATCACTGGTGGAATGGTAGGAAGAAAAACCACGTTAGAAACGTTTGTACGAACACAAGAGGTTTGGCTAGAACACATTAGAAATGTGGCTTCTCTTCAAACGTTGGTTTTCTTCAGGGAAAGACAGCTTAGGATGATGATTAGTGGGGTATTTACCATCGGACCAGAAAGTTCGCTGCTGCACGTCTTCGAAAACTTGGTACGACTCATAAGCATTGATCATGGGGAGGCCGCTTGAGTCTACGCAAGGATTGAAAGTGAAGTTTCCAACTTGGGCAATGGCTGCATAAATTTTCTCTACTTGCAAAGCGGTGTACAAGCCGCTCGCACCGGAGGTCAGCAAAATGCTGAAATCCACCACCCATGGTTTGCTGTCGAGGGAGACGTCGAATCGCCGAGAGGTGGCGTTCATGGTGTTATCGATCTCCGCGAAGTAGAGCACCACATAGTAGCTCACGCTGGGGGTCCAAGGATTGTACTGGGAGCCTTGGAGGAGTTTTGCGGATTTCATGACCGCCATGGGCGGCTTGTTGGACGCGGCCCCGACGGATACCGGCTGCGTCGTGTTGATCGACGTCCCCGGCACGTTCTCGCCCGTCCAGATCCGGTCGAATCGATCGTCGGGGTACCTGGACACGATGGGCACAAGTTACTAAAGCTGAGATGCGCCATCATAATGATCATAGTCGGCGATTTTCACATCTCTCTCTGACCAATTTGTGTTTTCTTCTGTGCTCATGTAACAAAAATGAACTTGCTCTATTGCATCAACAGGATAGAGCCTATTGTTAGACTGCAAAAACGGAACCGAAAGGTAAACGGCTTCATTTAGAAGGGCACACCCAGATGGTAGTGGAAATAGCAAACATAGTCATCATCTAGCAATGTAGGGGCTCTAGTACCTGACGACACTCAGCTTCTCCGCGCCGAAGTTAATGCGGTCGATGTGCGAGAGATAGTACCCCTTCTCGACGACGGAGTACATTCCCGGCTCGAGCGGCCGGAGCTCCAGGGAGGAGACGTACGGGACGTCCGTCGGCGTCAGGCGCAAGACGCACGCGTAAATTTCCGGGCGCGTGGCCTTGAGCACGACCTCCAGGTAGTCGCCGTTGAAGGCGTCGACGGAGCGGATCCGCATCGCCTCGAGCACGATCTCGAACTTGGGCGGCGGGGTCTGCGCGATGAACGACATGCGGATGAGGTAGGTGGTGTTCCGGGTCGCCGGGAGTGTGTAGCAGCTCTTGTTCCGGGGGCCCGGGAATCTCCGGACCGTGTTCAGCGTGTGGGCCGGGTTGTAGAGGAACCCGGCCCCGGCCGCGCCCTCGTTCACGTCATTCACCCCTGTCATTATGTAATTCGCGTCCGTCTCCCATGTCATGTTGAGTGCAGCGTCGTGGTTCGCCGCGCTCGCGCCGCAGTCAATATTAATGAACCCTGGTGGCCAGAACAGGGCTTCAAATCAAAATCTCTTCGAAAACAACAGAAGCTTGCTGCACACACTGCTAGCAAACTTATTACTTCAAACTAGTGAAGACGTGTACTTATCACTCTACACTAGCTGAAGACGTGAAAAGGTATGTCTGTTGTGAAGAACTTCACTCGCCCTCCAAGCAAAGATGGTGAACAACGACAGGTTCACGACCATTAAAAGACATGATTGCAATGCTGATGGCTATGGAAAAGGGTAGTACCTGGCTGAGCATCCACCAGAGAGGACATCCATATCACCACTGAGCATACCAAAACACGCATTGGAGGACGCCTCATTGCTGATAACCAGCTCCCCAACCAAACCTCCAGCATGCAACACAGGGTCGCTCCCCAACCTACGAACTGTACAAGAGATGTAGAGATCCTCGAAGCTTAGTTAAAAGATGTAGAGACTCCTGAAGGTAAGTTAGGAGTTAGACAACGAAAACCCAGGAGTTCGATCAAAACTGCCTTCAACCGAGGAACAAAACTACCACAATTACAAACGCCAGGAGCACCTTCAAAGTGCACATTGTCAACCGCAAGCAAGTCTAGCAGCTTCACTTCACACGAAAAAGCATTTAAACAAAGGCTATGTGCCAATGACAAGCAGCAAAAGCAGCTTCAGTAGTGTGCACACTCTCAATTACTAGATTTTCTTCTGCAACCAACCAATCACAGCTAGAAGCAGCTTCACTAAAGATGCACACTGTGCAGATTAAGCAAGAGTTGGGCAGCCAAACTCACAGCAGCTTCACGAAGACCTCACTCCGAAATGGTCATGTGATCCAACAAAGTTAGCACCTTCCTAAGCAAAGCTAGCATGGGGCAATGGTGCTCTGCAGGTGGAGTGAAAGCGAAGACAACCAGCGTCCTTGTCGCCTCCATTGAAGGCCCTTGTCGAAGTGGCGTCTACGAGGTTAGGAGTACACACGTGGGGAATTAATCACAACGGGAGAAAGAATGCTGCAGCGTCAGTGTACACAAATTCAACCTGTCTCCAATCTGCATCATCATATCTTATTCATAATGTACCAACCGCTAGGGTGCACCACTGGAAAGATGGTATGCGACAAACAAATATGAAATGCTGATACTCAGTGTCATTTGGTATACCATCTTTTCTAGTATTGGTAGAAGACACTGTTATTCCTGTTTGTTTAAACCATGTAACGTGCTTGTAATATGATCTCCACTAAAAAAAACAATATTTGTGTCTGGAATTTTGAGTGATAACTTGTAATCCATTCTTTTGTTTCGAAGAGTGACTTCGTATGATTTTCTTGTGAGTTAGAGCATCTCCAATGCACCCTACACCAAGGCTGCAATTTGGATTCTCCCTATTTACCATGGTTGAGCGTTGCACCAAGCCTCAGCTTGAGGTGGTCCATTTTTCTAGCCTTTTAACTTTCCGGGCTCTAGAGGCTTTTTTTGGAAATTCTTTGGGTCAAATAGGGGCCTACGGACCCAAATTATCCTTCCAGACCCTCTTGCTGATCAAATAGGGCCTCCCTCCAACATAAAAATAGGGGTCGGTTTTGTCTCTACCCTCCCCCACCAATCCAAGCCCAAGTCTTCGTGCAACGCTAGACCCGGGTATTTAGGCAAATTCCTGCAATTTGGGTTGGCTACTGTTTTTTAATCCTAGGCAACGACTATGTGGACCTAGTCAAAGTGCATCAACAGTATCCTAGGTTGACTACTGCATGGTTCAAGAACCTCAACGTGCTCTATACTTTGTGTTAATTTATTTGATGAGCTCGATAGTCATGTTATCCTATTTGGGTAGTGAATCCCTTTCTAGCCCTCTAACCTTTTAGCGCCCAAGAAGCCTGAAATGAGACTTTGGAGGTGCTGAACTCAATTTGCATGAAATCCGTGGAACTTCGTCTTTAAGACATTCTTCATTGTTTTGTGATTGTTGATCTCTCTCCTCACATACAAAACTTCCGTTTCGATTCGTATAAGATTGGAACATTTGTGTAAACAATCAAGTAGAAAAAAGCAAAAAAAATCACCAATAATTGTGTAAAAATATTTTCTTCATATGATATGTCAATGCCAAGCTATCAACCTAGTGCACATGTGAACTGCTCTTATTCAAAGTCAAAAAATTCTTGCAAGAATCTATTGATGGTTGAAGTAGTACACCCTCCAAAATCCACAGTTTTCACTACCAATATATAGTAACTTTCAACACTATAATATATTCCATCAACGGTTGGATGTTGTGCAAAATTTCCCCAAAGTTGAGGTCATGGGTTAAGTTTGATTTTGTAAGGTTAGATATTAATATTAGGCATTGTATTTCCATCGAATCTGGTTCAAAGAAAAAAATCAACAGAAATCTTGGTTTTTCTAGAAACATCCCTAGGCGGTAAGGGTTAACCTCTAAGGCACCTTGGAGTCCGATTTGGGTTGTATGCAAACTTCTTGCGAGAGTAGCGCTCAGAGACGTTTTGTAGTTGGCATTGAGCCTAGAAAGGAAAACATAGGATGTGCATGAACTTAAATTTAGGAAGTATTTTTTGGAATTTTTGGACTCTTTATGTGCTATTAACGGCCCGGGCTAGATCACATCTTGTTTCAACTATGCCCTGCCTCTCCCAAGCCTTCTTCACTGCCCGGTCTCCGTGCCTATACTTGCATTTGAACTCTCTTCATTGAGACCTATCCCCTAATTGAAGTTGGCTGCCAAATATTCATAAGAGATCATACAGGATACAAAAGACTCTCTAGATGATGATGCTAAGGTAGTGAAGGAATATACTAGGATGAAATATGCTATGTCCTTCATTGGAGAGCATTCAATTCATAAGAAACTTATCCACAACTAATTTTGTATCCTCAATGATCTCTTATGAATCTTTTGGCAGCCAACTTCAATTCGAGGATGGGTTCTCAATGAAGAGAGTTCAAATGCAAGTGCGGACAGGGAGACTGGGCACTAAAGAAGGCGTGGGAGAGGTGGGGCCCGATTGAAACAAGATGTGATCTAGCCCAGGCCGCTTTCTATAGACCAAACAAAGTGCAAATGTCAATATTTTACAATATTAGCACAGAGTAAATACAGGGCCGTGACAAGTTAGTTGAATTGTAATCTTCCCATGATTGTGAAGATTTGGTACCGGCTTGGCAGTTGACAAAGACGTTCCGGTAAGCTACACTAAATATTCCATTTAGTGTACTAACACAAATAGTATACTTACCCTGGTACATTCATTGCAAAAATTTGACAAATAATGTACTAATTGCAAAGACAAGTAGTAGGCCCATTGGCCTAGGGTTAGGATGAGCTTATGAGCTCCCATTGGATTCCCTACCTGTTGGATTCTGACCCGATGCTTGGGGAGTAGTCAACGTCTCTCCATACAAGTGGTACCTTCACCGTCTTCGATACCGTAGAGCTCCACTGTGCACGCGATACTGCCATAGTTCGGAGCTAACTGCTATGCCCCAAAATAAAGGAGCTCCTTCCAGGGTTCCAATAATTGGCAAAAAAATTCAAGCACCTCCGTCACTAAGGGCCGCTTCACACTTGGTGGCCAAGTCAAGAGGCCGTCAATTTTCACCAATGAGATTGCTAGAATGGTCAAAGTCTGGACTTTGGGCCTTCACACTTGTGCCCAAACTCCAAAGGCTGTCGTCCTACATGGCAACACTTTTGGGTTGTTTTGGCGCCAAAGCGACGGCCTCTCAAGCAAAATTTGGGTCGCCCATTCTAGTCGACCCAAACTACAATCAAGAGTCCATCAAATTTTTTTATTAAAATAATCAAAAACTGACAAGATCTAGACCATTAGATGAAAGAGACCGAATTTTTGGGCTATTTATATTGGCTCATTTTTTTGGCTCATTCTTTTGGCGTAATGATATGGGGTTTGGACTTTGGACTTGGCCTTTGGGGCTTCACACCACGACCGGCCAAACCTTCAATCTATATTATTTAATGTATTTTTTTGGCAAAAAAGTTTGGCCTCTCGCCATAGTTTGGCCACTCATTTTGACGGTCGGCCTCTTGACTTGGGCATAGTGTGAAGCGGCCCTAAGTGCACTAGGTGTCTCAAAAAATCCCCATGCCCCACAACTCCGGGAATAATCCCCGCATACCCGGACCCCTGGAAATATGGGCAGTCGAACCCTCGCGACCCTTGTATGTCAGATGCCTTAGGGGCTAAAGCCTAAGTAAACTATGAGAGCCTGGGAGAATCTATGAGTGTAATAGATTAGGCACAATATCATTTACTGAGTGGGTACATTTCAGCACGACCGTAATTTAGAGGAAACACTGTGGTTTGCTAATGCTAGCATGGATTGGAGATTGGAAAGATTCTTTGGAAAGTTAATGATGAACTCAAAATGCGTTCAAAGGATGTGAGCAACAATGGCCAAGTGTGGAAAAGAGTTACAAGAGCAAAATCACCAAAATCGACCCTCCCAGTGCCTCATAGGCATCAGAGGGCTAGGCCGAAGTTCGGGTGGATGGCCCTCCATATGGCTTAGGATGGAATTTGGCTTGCCAGACTGGCCTCCTTATTGCAGTTCAGGCCCCGTATTGAGGATGCTCTTATTCAAGTGAATCACTGTAATTGTTAGTAAGGAATAACCTCCCCTCCATGACAGCCACTTTTCTATCATTGCCACCCACCCCATATGCGCTCCATTTCCACCCATTCTATCTTTGTCGACTCCAAATTAAGGCTTACTACAGGTCAAGACTCTTAACTTTTGGTCAGCGCTAATGGAGGGTACCTAGGGGCAAAAAAAGGCTAAACATGGCAGACCACTTTGAAAATTCATAACCAATTCACATCTCATCAGAAAATATGAAATCATTTGGGTTGAAATTTAAATTCTATTGGTTATTGCTGAAAAATAATTGTATTATTTGGATTATCCTCATATGCACATTGCTTAAACTGCCGGTCATAGGAGGTATACCTTAATCCTTGGAATAAACCAAGATTTCTATTGATTTTTTTCTTTGAACTGGATTTAATGGAAATACAATGCCTAATATTAATATCTAACCTTACAAAATTAAACTTAACCCATGACCTGAACTTTGGGAAAATTTTGCTCAACATCTAACAATTGATGGAATAGATTATAGTGTTTAAAGTTACTGAATATTGATAGTGAAAACTGTGGATTTTGGAGGGTGTACTACTTCAACCATCAATAGATTTTTGCAAGAATTTTTTGACTTTGAATAAGAGTAGTTCACATGTGCACTAGGTTGATAGCTTCTCATTGACGTATCATATGTGAAGAAAATATTTATACACAATTATTGGTTATTTTTTTGCTTTTTTCTATTTGATTGTACACAAAAATGTTCCACCCTTATATGAATCAAAACAAAAGTTTTGTATGTGAGGAGAGAGATCGAAAATCACAAAACAATGAAGAATGTCTTAAAGACAAAGTTCAATCAAAATTCAAGACCAAAATCAATGTGCATGTGTGTGAAATACAACATAGTATGTGGCATGGTATTCACCATATTCACTATATTTTGGTGTATTTTGTGTATTTTGTGTTGTATTCCTAGCTTTTCCAAGAGTTCTATAAATCCAAATCATGATCTGATTGTTGGAGAGTGTTCATGTAATGTGTGCACAAATCTGAACGTTGTATCTCAAAGCCTAATTCCTTATGGATTTCATGCACATAGTGTTTTAGCACCTCCGGAGTCCAATTTTGGGCGGTGAAGGGTTAAGTTCAGCCCTTATTTTTTGGTCGATCTTGAGTCAAATTGCAAAAAAATCCTCAAGAAGAGAATATTCCCCCCAAAAGTGGAAAATTTATGATTTCATGTCGCAAAAACGCCGTTGCTACATCACCATATTGCAACTAATGAACAACCGGGACTCCATCCTATTGTCAAAAAGGATGTACAATTTTGTGTTCATGGAGATGAATTCTCCAAAATGGATAGTTATGGAGAAAATTTTGGTTTTTGTGTGGTTTCAGGAGAAAGCTAGAAGTGCTACAGCTCCTTGGCCTCTGTAGCCACTGTGACTATTCCACTAAAAAAAAAAAGGGGGCTGGTTAAGTTAGACCATTCCATTCTTGTATTCATATCATCCTCCAATCACTCGCCATCATTTAGATAATATCTGGTTCCAAAACCAATTACTGTACAAGGTGACTGGATGAGGAAGTAAGTAGACAGAGGTGCATTGATAGAAGACCACAGGAAGATAGTATTTTACAAAAGTGGCCGTTGCATTGCAGAGGGGAGTGAAGTCTGGCACGTGAGGAAAGCTGACACTGAAATAATGCTGCACTAGAGAATTGTGTTGAACCTATGCTTTGGGCAGAGGTCTAGAGATCAGAGAGAGGGAGATATGTCAATCTGGCTCATATCTCCTGAGTTTGTTAGAATCTCGTCTTGGTTTTGGAACCTGCTTGTGTTGAGGTGGAGAATGTTATCGTTGTGTGGGACTTGTGGTGGTCTCTTGTATATGCGCCTGTATTTCTCTAGTAGTTGGTGAATGCTATGAGTACAAGAATAGAGTGTTCTAACAATCACAGGGGCCTTCAAGGATTCGCTTCAATAATTCCTCAGAAAATCATAATGAGTTGTGAGGTTCCCACTCAAAGTTCCAAGTGTGGGACTTATTATTGATGGTATGATGCATGGCTTAATGCCTTAAGGCCTAACAACCTTTTATGGGTTGTATTGGCATAAGAACGTTTGTAGTAAGCACTAGATTTCACCTAGGAGGAAAAAATATATCATGACTTAGAAGTGGAGGAAGATGGATATCTATTGAGACCATTGTGATGACAATCACCGGAGGCATCATGAAATGTATCTAATGCGTAGATGTCATTATGCATGATGTAGAACAATCATAGATTCTCTCCGTCCAGAATACCTCACCAGCTTTTCAAGGGATAAACCTATAAGGTCCTCTACCTTGGCTTGCTTAGTGTAGTGACCAGATGATGCCCAACTTTAACCCTTAAACGACCTATGGGAATCATATATATGGTCACGTATTATACTCTTTAGAATACAAAGAATGTATGAAATTTTAGCAAGACATACACCTTCATTGAAGATTCTTCAATCAACATTTCTATTTGGAGGTCGTTTCAATGTACGACATCATAGATGTAGAATACATTGTCACAACTGCACATTGGAATGTTTAACCCCTTAAACACTAGTTGGGAACCATTATATACAAACACACATTTTACTAAATTTTGTATGAATTTTAAAGATTTTGGGACCAATAGGGCTACTCTAAAAATTAGAATATTTGTATAGTGAGTGATAACAAGAGGTCAAGGTTGTCTTGACAGACATGCAACCATCCATGTTGTCCACATAACAAAATATAAAATAACGATCTCATTTCACATTAGATCTTGTTATGTACCACTAAAAGAACATACAATATTTTTTATATATTTTTTGATAGCACGGATTGAAAGATTATTATAGCATTTAGGATAGGTCTTTTGCACCCCAATTTATAGGGTCAACACTCTAGATCTCAAAATAGAGTGAGGTTTTTTATTCTATGCCAAGTTGTCATTCTTTACCATCACAATCTACATCTTATATTTTTGTGTTCTCAACTTCATATAATTTCTCAATCCAATCAACAATATAATGAATATAGTGTTTTTTGGAAGTAGAAAAAGAAAAGTGCAAAATTTCAAGATTTTGTGCCTTTCTATGTGAAAGAATGAAAGTTATTCTAGAGGCTATCTAGAAACTTTGACGCCTCTTGCTATGAAATTTTTGCATTGTAGACAATTTTTTTTGGTAAAATCACAAAGGAAGATATGACGTTGGTTAGTTGTATGATCATTGAGTAATTTGGGAAAGTGCCCAAACTCCGTCCCCCTCCTACAAAAACTGCTTCAAGTAGCATAGCTTTTTCACCAAATGTTGGGTTTAGGAAAACATTGTACTCCCTCAAAGCTTTTAAAAGTGCCCATCTACATTAAAAATCTCAATGAAAATTGTTGAAAATTGACAGGATATGAACCTGCCCAGGTTCTAGAAAAAACCCAGTTTGAAACATTTGGTCATGTAGGGGTTAAATCCTAAATGTTGATCACTGATTGATCACTAAATGTTCTAGAAAGTGGGAAAAATAATTTTGCAGTAGTGGAGAGCTGCAGAGTATGGGTGTGAACATCCGCAACGGTCATGATGCTGTGCAAATTATGATCATGCCATTATGCCTGGTTCAAGTGAGAGCTTTATAATGGTTGTCTTGGACTCCTGGGGCTACCTCAGCTGAAGGACAGCCTTACAACTGGAACCCCACCTTAGCACCTTGCATAGTACATCCCCCTTGCGCTTCACTAATTGGCGCTTGCTTTGTGCCACTGCCTAGTATGCAAAATGATGCTTTTGTAAGGACGTTACGACATGAGTCATCAGATGCAATTGAACATATTTGACCATCCAAGAATGCACACATTCACGGTTTATTGCTTTTGCACATTGAAGCTGTGGAGCGACCATGGTTCAGTTGTTGGATGCCTCACACTAGAATGTTCTTTTCAATAAATCGGGAGAGTTTCACAAATTTGGGACTTCACATGTTACATCACCAACTCCGTAAATGCATGAATGTTACATATTCAAGGGGCAAAGAATCCAAAATCAACTCAAATTGAGTTGCTTTTGGGATTTGGAATTTTCCCAGTGTGTTGAACAGGTTGTTCTACTTTGCGGGGTTGGCTAAGTAGAGCGACAAGGCCCTTTAGTTTCCTCTAACACATATGATGGATATGATGGTTGTGTTTGTCCCTAATTTTTAAGAGATATATTTTTTGTGTATTCTTCAAAATTTTATAGATATTCTTTGAATATTTTTGACTATGCTCAAATATTAACATCCATAACAAACAACAACGCTATATTGTGAGGGGTGAGTAACAAGCATAAAAAACTCTAGTAATGCCAAAAAAAATGCCGTTTTTTCTTTAAAACATTTGAAATCAAGGGCAATTTCAAAAGAATACATGTGACATATCCTGGAGACACATTGTTTGAAAATTGCTAAATTAAAAAATGTCCTATTACCGTGGACACATATGCAATAGAGTTTTTTTGTGGCCTTCTTGTCGTGTGCTTGGATTCTAATCTACGTCCTAATTAACTATTTTTTTTTGAAATGTCTACATTTATTGGGGGCATATCTACATAGAGGGATTTTTTAATCTACAAATGTCAACATTGTGCTAGAATAGTGGATGTGAGATAAGATGAGCGAAGCTATTTTGTGAGCCGAAAGTGGTGAGCGGTGAGCGGTGAGTAGAAAAATTAGGGTTTTATGTTAAAATTTCCTAAAATCTTAATAATATTAGTCATAATTTTTTTCAAATATGGCAAAAATAAACTAAATAATTAATTTTTGTAAGAAAATTTGATCTGTAACCGTGGAAAATTGATGAGTCTATTATTGTGGGATCAAAGAATTCTGTAATTATATTCACACATTGAGAATGAATTAGGGATTCTTACGTGGTCTTAAAATTCAACTTTTCAACAAATTGTTTTGAAAATATTCAAACTATGCATTTATTAAATATTTAAAGAACACCTTAATAATGTTGTGGCACAAATAATAATGAATCTAACAAAGTGTCAACTTTCTCTCGTTGCCATGTTTGCTACTGTCACCATGCTAGAATATGATGAGATCTCAAATCTAAAAATGATTTTATCAATGCATGTTGTGATATTGATTTTCTTTTCCTTGAAGATATTAGCAATTAAGATTGGCAATTGAAATGATAAAATCTTAGGATATCCAACATATATTAAGAAGAACTAATATTTTGTATATTGGTGAAGGTAATTACATATGAAGTATTTAGTTATTTAATGAGATCAATAATACTGCTAAAAATAACATCAAATATGATAAGAAGAAACTCGAGAAAACGCATATACCACAATATAAAGTGGTGGCCCTTTTAATATCACCACTATTTTAGTTAAACATGCAATACTACGTAGAGTACAAATTGTTGTCAAACCGTTGTAACAATTTGGCACTTTGGTAGGAGAATTTCTAACTCATGCTTGATTTCGTTGTAGCTGAAACTAGGCGTATGGAGGAACCGATTTACATCCGGGATCAAATCACAGAACAAATATATAATACATATGTTTGTAATTTACCCACTGACCACACTTACCTAGCGACTTTGATGCCATATTCTTGAAAAATGGACAATCACAGCTTGGAAATTGTCCGACAGTGATCAAGTATTGAGATGCCTTGGCTCCTTAGCGAGATTCAAACCTTAGAACAGAACCCAATGCTAGAGAAGGAAGCATGGTGACTTCAAGAACTTTACCGTTAACAGTGAAGACAAAGGCATAGATGTTGGAGTGCTTAGATGTTGGTGCCTTGGAGTTGCGCCAAATGGAGTGGCCAAATCGGCGTTTTGGATACTCATTTGGGGAATCTCGGGCTGAGTAGTCATTGAAATTTATAAGTCCTAGGTTTAACTGACTAAATAGCTCATGTGATGCTAGAGCAGGTCTTTCTGCCGAGCAAAATCATGCATGCTCTAGAGCAAAAACTTCTTGGTGAGTAAGATTGGTGCCAAGTTTAACAGGCCAAACATCGGGCACTGGAGGTTTAGGATCAACAACCCACTTGCGAATTGTGCCCTTGACACAATACTTAATATCGTCGTTGCAAAAGAAAAGCTGCATCTGCACCTTGATTTTCTTGTACTTCTTCATCGTCCCCGTGTAAGTAGGAGCGGCAGTAGACTTGTTGTACTTGACAATCTTGGCCACGCATTTTTTCTTAGTGATAGCTTGTTGTGCAAAACAAGCTTTTGCTGAAGTCTTTGAAAGTTGCGCAATATGCCACTCCTTTTCATTACAAGTAGTCTCTAGAACCACCTTTGAATGATGGGGGGTAAGACAACAACTCCTATTTCCTAAGGTTTAGTGATTTCTCCTACAATTTCTGACTCAGCTTCAGGTATAAGATCGATAAAATTGTTGCCACCGCAGCGTGTTCTCTTCTTTGGCTGAGACATGCTAATCTTGTCGAGGCGGTGAGAGTCATATTCTGATCCAATGGGGACGTCTCCATTTGGCTTAAGAGATAAAAATACCTCTTCACCTTCAAGATGCGGGTCTTTCGTATAGAATTCTGAAGCGCATGGCAATTCTTCTAAGGCTGCATGCAACTTTCCGAGGCCTCTGGTGCTTTTAGCATTGCGTTGGGCAAGGCTTAGACGGAGGTCTTCTTTGCTAGGTCCACTGCTTGTTCTATTGCCCTTGAAAAATTGATAATATGCAATAACCTACGTAAAAGCTTGGGCGTAGTCGTCCACTGTCGCCACATACAAATCATTTCCCCTCTTTCTAGATTGTTGAAGCCACTTGTTGTGCAACTTTTCTGCAAGGTTGCAGGAGGGCATTTCCAGAAGTTCCTCTTCCGTACGATCCTACCATATGGAGCCACTTGTTAGTCGCTAGATCATAAGGAAAATGAAGTTCCAATTTATTAGTTCAATGACATTTCAACAATAGTCAAAGACATCACTTCCAAGCTCCATTAATCCACCCAATTGGCAATAGCGAAAGTGCCGAAATGCCTGCCACAGGTCTAGTCAAACAAGGCCGCCATCTGTTGTAGCGCCTCATGATAGCCACCAAGATCTAATGGCGTGGTATTTCATCTCAACGTCTTCCAACAAATTGACATCCTTATACTGCTTACACAAACGGTGGTGTTGCTCTTGAAGATCAGGTCGAATATCCGCTTTTGTGTGCTTCTCAAGAGATTGTGTCCAATGGAACAAACATCTTCGCTCTTGATCCTCCATCGGAATCTTTGCATTACCGAAGCCGTAGATGATCCTCACCGCATTCCAATTTGCTTGGGCGTTGTCCGCCATAAATCCCTTAAATTGGGGTTTGGAAATGCCATGCCGGGCTGCAACGACATTCAAATTCTTCCAGAATACAAATTGAGCCTGAACATCCTCCAATTGCATGTCACATACAACTATTGTCAAGACACGACAATATGAGGTGTTGTACATATGGGAAGCCATTGTAGTCCACCCCTTCACACGCTTGACATGGTCAATCATCATCTAAGCATTGCACAAATCTCCACCAAGCTGCATCCGCCTTACAAGATCAACACCACTACCGGGTCCAACTTCAGACATCTTGAAAACAAATTATCCAGGAAACATATTATTCTGCAGATATGCCCATTTACTAGATCCTCTGAGTTTTGAATACTGTCCATAACTCCATAGCGTCTCAGATATCGGAATAATGTCACCTTGTAGCGTAGATTTGAAGATGTCAAATTCTTGCACTTCTCAAGCACAAGCACCATCTCCGCCGCGGACAAACTCTGTTGAGGAACACCTTCCGGATTGAGCAAAAGTTCTCCTACAAACTCTTTGCCGGCCTCCAAAACAATAGAAGAATTAGTGGCTGAAGGAGTTGTAGTGTAGAAATTCTATCTTTCATTGAACTCCTCAAAAACACTCCATGTAATTCAATTCTAGGAACTTCTATGGGGAATGGATCTTTTCGTTTAGTGTATAAGTAGCTTAAGGTCACATGAAGGTTGTAATTGTGTTTGTTATTGAATTAACCCAAAGTATACTTCTTTTAAAAATTAATTAATATCCCGGGAACACTCTTAGTCCGATCAAATTAATAGTAATCTTAGTATTCAGTTGATGTATCCATGATCAATTTGATAGTCACAACATTGTAAATTCCTTTACCTTAGTCCATATTACGAATGTTATTATGCCATGTGGCGTAATTGAAATTTGGGCTTTGATACTTAACTCATGCAATTCTCCCGTTCCTCTTTACTCCATCTTTACTTCTTGTAATTTGATCTCAATCCTCCATTGAGATAACCTTATGTATGTCAAATGCCTTGATCACAATTCATGGATTCTCACACATCAATTTACCCTCCTGATCTTCCTTAATTACAAAGACTCAATTAATTCTAATTATAGTTATAATATTTTTTAATCAAGGTTGCGCATACCTCCTGTCTCATTTGTCTAAATCTAGCCTGAAAACCTCAGATCTGTGATTTAAACCTAAGCAAAACGGCGGGGACAAAGTTTCAACAAATCCTAGATTTAGATCTAGATTCAGATCTAGATCGATTCTGGAGTTTTAGAGCGAGTGAAAGTCCAGATCTCTTTTGTTCTGAATGTGACACAACTGAGGCCATGCCGCCCTTTCTTCACCTGTGTCTGATGCAACTTTGATGTGTTTTTTCCCATGTCCCATCGTTGTGCATTCGATATGCTCTAAGACACTAGATATATCTGCTCCTTGATGAGGAAGATTTATGGTGGCAGGCCTCTGGAGCGTAAAAGGTTCGGAGAATGATCTCATGAAACTCTGAATAACTTGGAACTTCTGTTTCATCTCATCTCGAGTATCGACCCCCATAAAAGCTCTTTTGCTTTGAACCAAGTTCTCAAAATCTTCAAATCCACAAAACAACTTTACACTATCTTAGTTGCATATGAATGGATCTCCAACCTCTACATCCATAGTGTTTAGAGAAATTTGTGGTACTTCAGGAGTACCATCTTCCAGTACCATCATGTCCTCTACCATGTCATTCTCTTGTTGTTAAGGCTCCTATGGTACTTGAAAATTTTCTTTGAGAATCCATTGTACCCCCAAAATATGCTTACAAGTAGAATTTTGGTTAGGACAATTGCAGAAATGTGTGTCCAAGGACACATTGTACCAAATGCCTGGAGTAGTCTCATTCTAAACACAAAACAATAAATGTGTCACATCTATCACCTGTAACACATAAGATGCATCTCTTTGATGGGACTTAAAAACCCTCTCGCCTCCTTTCAAACAACGTCAATGTCCTATATCATTTGTCCTTTTCAAAAACCTATGTGAATCATCTATATATATAAAAAATAACAATTACATTTCAATATTGTAAAAAAATATAACATCATGTAAAGAAATGTAAAGTATAAGAAACACTTACTAATACGTTGTGTCATTTTGAATTGATTCAACAGAGTAGGTTGGCCAGCATGAGTTGCATTTTCAGCGCTCCCAATAAGAGCCACAATGAGGTCTCTAAGACAATGGTTGACTTCGCTTTGTAACATAGAATTTTTGATGAATTTTCAAAGGCGCTCTATATGATTGGTGGTATTCATATTACCATAAGATAAAAGTCTGCTAAATCTGGGCTATAATCTCTTCCAAGGCATATTTGGTCATGTCCAACCTTTAGATATGTATCGTCCAAAAAGAAGAATGTGATCAAACTTTAAAGTGAACCTCCTCAAATTCTCATTAAAGTAACTTTCATTTGGACAATGCATCAAAATGTTTAGCGCTTGCCAAATCCTATCTTTATCAGCCTCTTGAATCTGTATAAAAAGGTATTCACTCCATGCCTTCATGACATGGAAGTGACATAAAAGTGCCCTTTCTGCTACCTGTACTTTGGTATCTTCTTCCATAATCTAGCAATGAGCATCCTTATCAACAACATTGTTGATTGCATTCAAGGATGTCTTGTGTTTGTCTATGACAATTGCTAATGGACAAACCCCACCAATAGCTTCAAAAATAGCGTAAGAGCTAACTCTAGAGCAATTTGTTCATGACCCCCCTTCACATCATTGCTGCATAAGATAATAAAACTGACATTGCCTTTCCATCTTGATTTGGAACAACTCTAGCATAGAAAACTAGCCCATATTGATTAGTCTTGAATGTCGAATCAATGGCCCACAATCTACCAACTGAAAACCTTTGTGCAACATCTTTCATAAAATCTTCCTGAATAACAACCGAAAAGGTCTCATTCTAGGATCAATCTCTTGTGGAGCGTAGAGCTGATAGTAAAGAACCTTTCCTAGTTCTTGCAACATAGAAATTTCAGCTTAAACAACATCCCAATTGTTGTTGCGATGTGAATCTGTAAAGATACATCACACATAATTCAAGTGTTATGAAAAATAAATGATACTTACGAATTGACTTTTCACACAATATCAAAAAATAGTAGTGGACATTGAACATGAGCTCTTATAAAATAAACAAGTGCTTGGACTTCTTTCTTGATGATATGAAATCAATAGGTGATGCGCTCTAATTCTCCAATACCTTGGTGAAATAGTTTTTGGTCTCTTCTGATATGGATGCCACTGGCACTATAGAGTACATGAACTTCAAGTTTTCTTTAGCCCACAATTTAACACAAATATGAACAAGTAAGAAAAAATTTTCAACATGAGAGCCCAATTGATGTTCAATATGTCCAATGAGCATATACATTCAATTACCGTTTAAGGCTCCACTACCTTCTTGTACCGTTCAAGGCTCCACTACCACCCTAAACTTCCCTTGAAGTTGTTTCCAACGCTCAATAGTGTGAAAGGAAATGTTGGCAATTGTAAGTCATCCATGATCTCTTGATAGTGGCATAAATCCCACATCAATTTCATGAATCTAATTATAAGTAGAAAAGTATCCCTCTTGCAAACACTCGATCATAAGCCTCATGCTAGCATGTGTAAAATGAACATACTTTGGAACAATAAGAACATGTCCAAATTGAGGTAGTAATGGCTCTCCCCCAACATCCATGAAATCATTGGTTAAAGAATTGCCCCCTCCATCACCAATATCCTCCAACTCCTCCTCATGCCCTTCTCTCTCATCCTCCTCCCATTCCTCCCCTATCGCCTCAAGCTCTTCTATGTCCTCATCATCCCCTTCCTCTCGTATCCCTCATGCAATTGACCCTCATTATAATGTGGAAGTTGGAATGTTAAAGTACTTGAAGATGCACCACCATCTCTATGTACACCAGACAAAAATTTCTCTACTCCAACCAAGTCCTCCACATCATCTTCAAAATCGGAAAGACAAAAGAAGTCTCCATCAATAAACTCCTCATTGTTCTCCATACTTGCAATCAAATGCCCATGAAGATATCTACAATAGCATACACCCACAAAATCACACATTTTAGAATTTTATATGCAAGACTAGCCTAGATGTCATATGAAGATTAAATCTAAACAACATTAGCCTTAACTACTTAGCCTTTAAAAGAAAATTCCTAAAATCCAAATCCTAAAAGCAAACCCTGAAATGTTGTTTGCGTATTAAAGTATAGAACTTCTACACAACTAAACCTGTGTCTTTTAAGTTTTTAGCATGCAAACTACATAGAAAAAACATCCTCATAAGAAATCATTCACTTTGTGAAGACTAACACATGCAAGAAGTATGCACAACAAAATGTACCAACACTCATTAAAGCTTACATTCCTCAATAAAAACACTAGCTACTTCAAACTCAAAAGGGACTAACTACTCTTGAGGAGAATACACGTATTTGGTGAAGGTGTGGGAGGAACTGGAGTGCAAGTTGGAGTTCTGGACTTTTTGTGGAGTTCTAGAGAGAAGCGGCTGGAGGAGCAGTTGTCCCCAAATTTGTGAACCAGACAAGGAGGGTATGGAGATTGGTTGGGAAGAGGGTATAGGCTTGCTAAGACTGGGCGACAAGGATATGCCCTCAACCGGGTAGTAAGGGAGCCCGAGATCGGGTAGAGGCGGACCCTATCATTTGACGGGCTCTTAGTGCCAAAGATTAATGGCTGCCCAAAACGTGTAACCATCATATGAATGGAACCGAGCTATGTTGAGATAACAAGGCATCATCACTAACCTTTTAATTCTAAAAGACCTCAGCAAGGTCGTTTTTGTGCTTTTTATCTTGTGATTTTTCTACAATAGCCTATTGTCTCTTGCGTACTGTGAGCACATTTTAAGCTCCTTATTAGCTTACCAACAGATCATTATAATCTCAAATCCATGCAGACATCAACAAACTACAATAATTTCTATGGATTGGAGTCGTAGATTTTTGTGCTGAAATCTACATACTATGTAGATGATGTTTTATCAGATCTACTAAGCATAGATTATCTCTGACTCTCGTGGTCCACGTAGGCGCTAAAGGATTCACTCGTATGTGCCCAAGAGGCCCAAATAGGGTCTCTAGGCATTATTTTGGGAGAATATTTGTGTATCCATCCACTTGTGGGCTTTGCCTATTTCGGAATGGAGTTGTGCCCTCAAATTTTGGATCACATGTTACTCTCAAATGCCAAAGCTGGCCAAAGCAACCCCCACAAAGGTGACTTCTATGCATTAGTGTTGGAGTGATATGTATCTTGTGTATACATGATGTTTTGGATAATCTATCTGCCTTGAAAAGGAAGATCGCTAAACACAATAGATCGGAAGTCACAACCAAAATCAAACATATGAAAAACATAGACAAACACAACTATGCTCAGTACCCTTGAAGGAAAATGTAGCAAATCACTTACGTACTCATGCGTCTCGCACAAGGAGGGAATCAATGAGTGCAAGTGGAAATAAAGAATGTTGAGCCTTTACTAAATATAAACCATCACTTACAAGCAAAGAAACTCACTAATCACTCTCCAATCACACTCACAAAGTTTGTTTTGATAAAGACATCAAGTCAAGGACGTACGCGCTGTTATACGCACACATCCAAAACCTAAACGGATGAAATACATACGTTGGACGGATGTGGTGTAGCGGACGTACGTCACGAACGAATGTAGATTAGAACTAAATAATCTATGCTAACACTACGTAATGTGGTGCGGTCCTCGACGCCATATCTCGTAACACGTAGAGTATTGTGGCGACTAGAGGCTTCTAATGATGTTTAAGGGTTAAATTTCTAAAAGTGCCAGACATATGATATTTATGAGGTCACTTATATTGTATCTTTTTGATGAATTCACTTCCTTCTAAAGTATGGACCTAATCTGGATTGAGAGAGATGGTTGAGTAAGCTCCATAATTTCTAATGAGGGACAAGGAACTTAGTCTCTGAATTAAGGCCAATGGGCAACAAGAGGTGGTTGGCCTTGTTGCAAGCTTCCCATACGCTTTAGATAAGATATGAATAATAGGTTTGGGAAGCAGAGTGTGTTGGGAAAGGCTCACAAATATAACATATGGGGTTAGTAGAGCCAAAAGGAGTGTTTTTGTGTTAGATTTGTTGTATATTTGTATTGAAAGTGTGGAAACAAGTATTGACACACAAATTTATCCATTCTTGCTCGCCTCGGTGCGAAATCTGCCCAAGATATGAGGGCTGGATATCGGATTTGCGACCTTCCATTTAAGTCGCCGCACCTCTCTGATCTAGACACTCAATGTATACCATTGGAGAAAAGACGAGAACAATGTGGACTGAGGACAACAACAACATCTCAAATCATGCTACTTCTTACTCACATGCTTCATTTCAGTCTTGCTATTCACATATCTCATTTCATTCTTATCATTCTTTTGCTCTATCGATCTTTACTTGCACCATCTTCTTACATATAAGTCAGGATCCAATCATATTTAGCAAGCAAACACTTCACCTCCATATATAGACACCACAATCTAGCAATTACACAAGCAACTCGGAAGCATTGCTTAGATCCATACACCTATGCTGCTATGCACAAGCAACCCGGAAGTGTTGCCCACATCAATCACAATTGCATCCATCCAATGGACTGAAGTTGAACATTGTGCACACACTTCCGTGAAGGTCGACCAAGCAGCCCATTGAAGTCCTTGGCAACAGATCCAAATTTCTGCAATACCACGCTAAGGATCCGATGACAATACTACCTAAAACACCGCCACAATCAGGTAAACACTTTCTCAACCTTCATTTCTATCTTTGTTACAATAGACTAGTAGTCTCTTTCCCACAAATCTTATGTACTAAAGTTTCTTACTGCACATTGTGATATTAGCAAGTTTGTTTACTCGTTTCTATACATATCATATACTTTATATACCCAATAAATTCTTTCTATACACGTCATAAAATTTTTATATTTGTTATTTACTAAATATACCATTTATATACCCAGGTACTCTTTACAAGGTATCACATGTTTTCATCTATACTAAAAAGATGTCAACTTAACCCTTTAACGTTAGTTGAGAGCTGTATATATATGCACGTATAGAATACAAAAAATATGTATTCAATTATAGCAAGACTTACACTTGTCGATTGAAGATACTTCAACTACCATCTTTCATTTGGAGGTCAATTCAATACTTGAACCTTATCATCTTATAATGTTCAAGTACGACATTATACAACAGTATAGCCTCCACAAGCCGGTTCTGACGTTCAACCCTTAAAGGTTTAAGAAGCCACTTTTGGGTTGCAACATGATGTTTTTTGTATATTTGACATCAAGATGTTAGAATTGATGTATACAATAGTTATGCCTGATTCAATGGCACATGGCAATTCAGAAGAAGAAGAAGAACGCCAGTTTCCAAAGGAGACCGGCGTGAATAAAGTGTCTGTTCGCACCACCACTAAGATCGTGCCCACTTAACTTCAGAGTTCTAATGGGATCTGGTGTAGTAGCCTTGGTGTGACCGCATCACTGGCAATTCAAGTTTATATCATCATTGCACCTACTAAATGTTTGAAAAGTTGAAAATGGTAACGTATTCTACAAGTATGGTGTCATATTTGAACATGATAAGGTTCAGATATTGACATCACTTTCAAATGAAAGATGTTAGTTGAAGAATCTTCAATCCAAAAGTGCATTCCTTGCTAGATATTATTACATTTTATGTATTCAAAGACTAAAACTTGTGACGGTATATATGGTCCCTAGCAGACCTTTAAGAGTTCTTGAATATGTGCATTACTTATTCCTTTAGGGCCCAAGTCATGTTTCTCCAAAACAAAGATATGTGTTAATGTTTTTTTTTAACTAACTTTGATGGAAATATAGTCCCTAATTTACTATCCAACTTTCAAAATTATAATCAAACCATGACATAAACATTGGGGAAAGATGTGCACAACATCCAACGGTTGATGGAACAGATTATAGTGTTGAAAGATACCATATATTGGTAATGAAAATTGTGGACTTTGGAGGGTATACTACTTTATTCATCAATAGATTCTTGCAAGAATTTTTGTACTTTGAAAAAAAGAGGTTCATATGTGCACTAGGATAGCTTTGCATTGACATATCATATGTGAAAAAAACATTTATACAATGATTTGTTTTACTTTTGTCTACTTGATTGTATACAGAAATGTTTCAAACTTATACAAATTAAAAGAGAAGTTTTGTATGCAATGGAAGAGATCAACAATCACAAAACAATGAAGAATCTTTGAAAGACAAATTTCAATCAAAATTTAATACCAAAATCATGTCGCATCTGTATGAACTACAACATTGTATGCAACATGGTATCCATTGTACAGTACAATAGTGTATTTGATGTATTCAGTGTCGTATTCCTAGCTTTTCCAAGAGTTCTATCATTCCAAATCATGATCTGATTTTTGCAAAATATGTGTGCAAATCTGAACAACACTTTACCCAGGTAGGTTCCATATATGAAGAGTATCTGTCTTTGGGTTTTGCTCCCATTCCAACATACCATGTGTGCATGAACACTCAACTTCTTCGTTTCTGTGACAATGCTATTCCAGAATTGCAACCATGTTGCTGCCAAGAGTGCCCTCTGTACTTGGGGTCCACCTCAGAGATAGATTACTCTTGGTCTCTCTGTGAGCGGCTGGCGACATATGGGACACTCCTTCGGCCCTTCATTCCATCTCTTCTCGGAGCATGTTGTGCACACATTGGCATGCATGCACGGAAGAAAGCATGCCCTCTTGTGAAGCTTCTCACCATCTTCGCTTGTTGCAATTGAGAATCCCTCCAGCCCATGGTAACAGATGCAGCATTCTTGGTTGGACTTGGCCTTTTCCATGAGCTCCTGCGCTTGTTCCTTAACCTTTTCCATGAGCTCCTGCTCTTGTTCATTCAGTGCAACTAGGTCCGCTTCCTCTACAATCTGAGCCGATAAACAGTAATAATGATTCACTGTTCTGAAGGTACAAACACTAGTTTACAAGAAGTTTTACAAGACAAACAAGCTCAGCAAACAATAGGCGAGTGAGAAATGATTGATAGCCTTAGACATTTGGGAAATCTACAAAATGTTAAGGATCAATCCACCTGTTTTGCATGGGATAAGCAAGGACAAGTAGGTGGCCATGAGTTGGCATAGAGGGATTTGCAAGTTGCGACTTAGTACTTTTGTAGCTCCTGAAGAGAAGAACATTTGAAGAACGGAAGCCTCCTCTTCTGTCTGCCGTAAAAATGTTACCGATTTCATTTTGAACAGCATGGCCTCCTCCATAAGCGTCTGGGATTTGGTCGCCCATTCGTCGAGATGCTGGTCATGTATACATGGAAAACGTCAAACAACGACGAAGAAGTGTGACTTTTAGTGTCCTAAATTCAAATTTTGTCTGCATATCATCCTCAAGAAGGTGATCAGGCCTTAAAAGAGTTCAATCATTTCACCTAAATCATCTCGTTGTCCTGTTTCTCCACCAGAAGTCGAGTAGATTCTAGGTGGTCAAGTTCAATCTGTGTTAATTGTCTCTTGGTGGCTGTGGCACGCCGGATTTCGGCTGTTATCCTCGGAATGGTCTCCAGCTCACGCTGAGTTCCTCGATGTATCCTGTATTGACAGACGTATTTAACCGCAATCATTGTAACTTTCAAAGCAATTTTGGTTAGTGCCATTCATCCAATCTGCGAAACTTGAAGTTGGCAGCAAACAGGAATTGGAAGGTATAATCTCAGTCTTGAAGTGAACGCATTGGCCGAATGTTCACGCTCTTCACCCAGTAACTCTCCAAACGAACTCAGCCTCTCAATTGGTGCTTTTGCAACACGAACCCCATCAAACGAACAAGCCTCCTTCATTTGGGATCGAAGGAACGTCATGAACTTCAAAAAGGCATCAAAGCTGCCCTCCAGGCTACCCTGATACTTGTCATGAGCAACATTGAAATTTTGCATCAAGGAACAAGAAGAAGATTTATGCCGTCACTGTAGGACTCCTGGAACGCACAGGATCTACTAACTTGCTAAACGTTTCTCGATCCAAACCCAAGTTTTTGTTACTAAATGTACCAGAAACTACCGTAACGATGCTTTGCTTTGGAGCGCATGCACCATTCTGTCAAGATGATTCATCAACTTACGATTATTGATTTCATCTTCGACTGAAAGTCCTCAGACTCCATGATATTAATCTCCTCCACGTTCTCTGCATCGTCCAATTTCCGTAGCTCGGCCTGAAATTCTTCCTTCTGAATTGCTGACAAACATTGAGGGGTACCCATCATACGTATCTACACCAGGAACACAACTCAGCACATTAATTCTCACAACTTGAACATTCATGTAGGCTGTGGCTCAAGAAATCAACCCAAAGTGTAGGAAGACCATCATATACCGGGACGTCCTTGTTGATCTCCTTGGATTTGTATACTGCAAACCAGTTGACAAGATTTCTGTGAGAGTCAATCCTTGCCATGTCTTCCACAGTAGCGTACTTGAGCGTCCAACCAGCCATCAACTTTGGAAATGTTGCTCTCAGCGAATGTTTACTGCAGTGACGGTCAAAATACATAGCTCGATGAACACCTCTGCACTCGGTGGAAACACATACATTGGACACTGATCACATTTCACGGACTCAATAGTGATCGCCGTCATTACAACTGTGCTTGGATGTACTTCGATGTATGTCACGCTGAGAGTAAGCTTCACATTTGCATCGTATTCATGTCCATGGCAAACCAACTGAACTGATACTACGAAATGAATTGTACATCACAATAGCAACAGTCGGTGACAAAATAGTCCCTCCCCGAGATTGTGTACTCTAGTATGGCAGCATTCATTCACATGATGCAACATGTCAAGGTCAATATACAAGTTTGGAAGCAGATGTAGATACGTATGATGGTGGCCACAATATTCTACATGCATAGTGGCGTATTTGAATATCATAGGGTTCAAATATTGAAAGGAGATCCAAAATGAAAGATGTTAGTTGAAGAGTTTTGAATTCAAAGGTGTCACTCTTGTAAAACTTTAATACATTTTATGTATGCTACAGGGTAAAATACTTGCCTGCATGTAGAATTCCTGATTGACGTTTATGGATTAACCAAAGAACGTCCGAGGAGCCAAAAATTGGCTTCTCGGATGACAATTTGAGGATGGTTATCAACGCGAATGATGTTTGTTCATCCAGTTATTTTTTGGAGAGTTCATTGAATGTGTAAGTAATTATAGATGCTGATGAAACGTGCCTCATTGAGGTAGTCATGTTTTATAGAGAAGAAAATATTTGTGACATGGATCTCAATGTAGTGTAGTTTAGACTCTTCTAGCTTTCGCTCTGCATTAGAATTTGAGTCATTCAACTTATACTTTTCGAGTTTGCAACCAACGAATGAAACAAAGCTTTAGAAGTCTAGTTTCCATTCCAACTTAACTTTTTGAAAAATACATAAGATTGAATAAGTTATTGCAATTTGAACGTTAGGCCTATAATCATGGTTGATTGATTACTAGTTTTAGCTGAACACAGAGGTTTCATCTATACCACAAGTATTGGTACTAGAATGTACGGTAGGGTGACATTCAAATTGGCGTTTGGGCAATTCCAGGGATGGTGTCCTACACTGCTGCCAACTTTGACACCCTCTACAGGGCTGAAAAATTGTTATTTTACCCTCAAATTTCAAGGACAACATCATCTCTATGTTGAAAACATGCATACAAAATTTCAAGTCCAGGGGCCTTACAAAACAAAACTTATTATAGATTAACCACCATGGGGTAGATGTGAGAAAAGTTTCACAGCTGCCAACTTTGACACCCTCTCAGGGATCGAGGAAATTTGTTTTTCCCATGGAATTTTTGGAGTGAAAACACCTTTATGTTGATTACATGTTTGGAAATTTTCAAGTCCAAAAAATGCACAAAAAAATCACATCCCAAATCTACCAACATGTGTAGTTGTGAGAAACAATGGGAAATACCATTTTACTACTTCCAACTTTGACACCCTCCCTAGGGCTGAGGTCTGACACACGGTTATCTTTATGTTGATAACATGTGGGAAAATTTTCAAGGTCAGAAAACGTATTCAAAAGAAGATATTCAAAATCTACTAACATGCGGGTTAGATGCGAGAAAAGTTTCAGAGCTGCCCACTTTGACACCCTTCCAAGAATTTTAAAAAAACTATTTGTCCATGAAATTTTGGATATGAAGTCACCTTTACGTCATATAAAAGTGTGGAAAGTTTCAAATCCAAAAGATCTACACAAAAAAACATATACCAAGTCTACCAACGGGAAAAGCTCGTATGTGAGTGGTGAGCAGAGAGTGGAGAGCCGTGAGCAGAAAAAGAGAGCAGGCTTTTAAGGGTTTTTTGTGGACTTAATGAACTAAGAGGCCCCTACTATTGTGGTTTATTTTTAGAAAATTTGAAAGTTTTAAATTCAAAAATATTTTTATATATATTTATAGAAATTAGGGTTGATGTCATCATCTACGATTTAATAAAGAGTGACATCATCATTGATACATACCTCTATTTTTTATGATCAATTTAATAAATCATATTATGGAATATATCCAATGAGGGAATCCAACAATGACCGAGTGTTTCTCCCTTCCTTAAATGTAAGTTGAGTTACAGTTTTAGTTTCAGCTAAATTGCAATTTTAGATTAAGTTAAGTTATTTTTGTTTAGTATATAGTAACTTTAGTTCAACTAATATGTTTAAATGAATGGATAATACCCTAGTACTGTTGGAGACAATGGGGATCCACTAGTTAATTATAATATTGTGTTTACATGTGATAGCCATATCAAAAAGACATGGGAAGATTATAAATCAAATTGTAACAAAACATACTTTAGTTTTTAACTAATTTATTGAAGAAGGTGTGATTGAAAGCAATATCACTTGAAGCCGGACGTCAGAAAACAATTAGTCACCCAAACATATGGATCTAACTCCCTATCCTCTCAAAGACGTGTGAGATGCCTATTAACAATGATTTGAGAGCCTGGAACGAATCCTCATTTGCATTGTAAGTGACATTGGTATGCAAACCAACCTTGAGCTCTTGAAAAGCATTTTGGCTCTACCTCAAAATTACTTGCAATCCCCAAACCAATGAACTTTGAGATGACCTCATTCATCTCCATACCACACTTTGATTTCTCCATTGTCCTATCTAGTTTTAGCGAGTCAAAAATTGATAAATAAATGAATGAATAATGATGCCGATTGAGCATATATGCCCTCTTATATACAATAACCCCGTCCTCTCGACGAATGGCGGATTATCCTTTGCCTCTTTAACTACATGAGCTAAGTGAACATAAGCTTTCTACCTGCAAAAACTTATATACACGCTATTAAAATTGAAATTAATTAAATGCAACTACTAGAAACAAAGTTCTTCTCCAACGGATCTTCGTTTAGAGATTTGAAGTATACTCACCTTTTTGGTGACCAAACTTGTCAAAGTCTAAGATTTTGATTTATTGTCACTACGTCTTCGTATTTACAATGGATAATATGTAGACTTATTCCAATCCCTTTGTAATTCTTTCGATATTTGATTGGTATTGAGAAGGTTTGTGAGGGTATGGGCTTTGAAAGTTAACAAAAATCCTTCCATAAGGGTTCAAGCCAAGGTAAAACTCCAAAAAAATAACTTTCAAAAGATTTTGACTTGGAACATGTAAAACTAGTTGTATTCCATGTGTTTTTTAGGTGTAAAAAGGAAAGCAACTAAGAACTACATTTGCAAAAAAAATTAAGAATATGGGCCTTTCCACATGCTCACTTGTTCTAAGACCCATACAACAATACTCTTAGCTCCAACAACAGAGAGACAAAAACAAACATATTCCAAATTGCCATCCAAAACGAAATTGCCTAAAACTTCCGAACTATAAATCCGATTCAAAAACTACGGAAATATTTTACTTCGCTGAATTAGTTGGTTTTGGTATGTGATGCCAAAAATCTTGAAAAAAATAAAATAAAAAAAGTCGGCCGAAGCTCCACAAATGACCCTCTCGGGAACGAGACGTACACATTCAAAAATACTTAGAAGACAAATACAAACAATTTTTTTGATTCTCACCAAAAAATCCAGTTGCCTCTAACTTCCAAAATAGGACTCCGATTCCAAATCCAATGATAGATTTGGATTCAGTAGTGCCTAATTAGTTGGTTTTGATATGTGATGCCAAAAATCTTGAAAAAAATAAAATAAAAAAAAGTCGGCCGAAGCTCCACAAATGACCCTCTCGGAAACGAGACGTACACATTCAAAAATACTTAGAAGACAAATTCAAACAATTTTTTTAATTCTCACCAAAAATCCCGTTGCCTCCAACTTCCAAAATAGGACTCCGATTCCAAATCCAAGGATAGATTTGGATTCAGAAGTGCCTAATCACTTGGTTTTGATATGTGATGCCAAAATTTTTGAAAAATAAAAAAATAAAAAAATTTGAGAGGAACGCTATAGGACAGGACCTCATTGCGGCCCAACTCTGGGGAATGACCCTCTCGGAACGAGACGGTGACATCCGTGAAGTTAGGCCGCAATGGGGCCCCACCCCACGGTGCCCTCCTCGGGTACAAGAGGGTCACCATAGAGTTGGGCCCCATTGCGGCCCAACTTTGGGGAATACTGCTCTCGGAACGAGAGGGGTACTTCCGTGATGTTGGGCGGCACTGGCGCTCCACCACACGGTGCCCACCTTGGGTTCGAGAGGGTCACCATAGAGTTGGGCCCCATTGCGGCCCAACTTTGGAGAATATTCCTCTTGGAACGAGTTTGTCACTCCTCAAGAGTTGGACCGCAATGAGCAGTAACCCAAGATGAATGCAACATGAGATATGCACTTTATAAGAATTCATTTTTACAAGTCAAATTCTGATATCACAGTAAATTCTAACCATTTTCAACAAAAACATGGTAATTCTTTAAACTAATCTAACAAACATACCACTTCCATTGCGGCCATACTTTGAGGAGTTTCCCTCTTGGAACAAGAAGATGATTCCCATGGAGTTGGGCCGCAATGGGGCTCATCCTCATTATGTGCATGTCTCATAATGTGCACATCTTGCGGTTAGACCTCATTGCGGCCAAATTCCAGAGGAGAAAGCCTCTCATTCCGAGAAGGGCATTCCCAAGAGTTCGGCCGCAATGGGGCCCAACTCATGGTGACCTTCTCGTTTCCGAGACGTGCACCGTTGGGTTGGGCCCCAATGCGGCCCAACTTCACGAAAGTAACCCTCTAGTTCCGAGAGAGGTATTCTCCAAAGTTGGGCCGCAAAGGGGCCCAACTCTATGGTGACCCTCTTGTACCCGAGGAGGGCACCGTGGGGTGGGGCCCCATTGCGGCCTAACTTCAGGGCTGTCACCCTCTCCAAAGTTGGGCCGCAATGAGGTCATGTCCCATAGCGGTCCTCTCGAATTTTTAAAATTTTTTTTATCAAACTTTTCGGCATCACATATCAAAACCAAGTGATTAGGCACTTCTGAATCCAAATCTATCATTGGATTTGGAATCGGAGTCCTAATTTGGAAGTTAGAGGCAACTAGATTTTTGGTGAGAATTAAAAAAATTGTTTGTATTTGTCTTCCAAGTATTTTTGGATGTTTATGTCTTATTTCCGAGAGGGTCATTTGTGGAGCTTCGGCCGACTTTTTTTATTTTATTTTTTTCAAGATTTTTGGCATCACATATCAAAACCAACTACAGTCTTCCCTCTGATACGGAATGCCCTCGGTGGAGGCCCAAACCCATTCCATAGCAGAGGATATTCCATATCGGAATAAATCAATTAATTTAATAATAATAAAATGCGTAACCACTAGACATTCAACCAACCCAATACCACCCTCTCCTCCATCCCCCAAACCAAAAACTTCCCAAAACCAAGGAAAGAACCCACCCAGCCTCCTTCCAGAACACCAACATCTTCTCTGCCTCAAAGCCGAATACGGTCCCAACCTTTCCAAATTTGTTGGATATGTGTTCCAAGGTAGGCCAACTGGTGTCAGGGTTTTTTCCAGCAAAAAACCAAGGTTTTGGGTACACTACAAGCCCTGAAGTGTTTTCACACTGCTAACACACTATTTTTTCATTTTTTGCCTGAAACACAGATGTCCTAGATACGTCTCACCAGAACGAGCAGACACTTTATTCACGCCGACCTCCTTCGGAGACCGGCGTTCTTCTTCTTCTTCTCACCAATGAGCAGAAACTTGCAATCTGTAAGCACCGTGACGCCCAACGACGCTATCTTGTAAGCGGTGAGCAGCGAGCGGCGAGCGGTGAGGATAAAAAATCCTAAAATCTGGAATTTTTTTGTCATTTTTTTGCGAAAAAAGTGAAATTTGTGGTTTTTTTAGATGATCATCAAATTTTGGTGACATGTTTTTCAAAAAATTCCATTTAAAAAAAACCCTATAGCCATGGTATACTGCAAAATTGCGTGTTTTTTCTTTATTTCGGTATTTTAGAGTTCCATGTTTTAGTTGAAAGGTGTGTCACCATTTTTTTCCCTGAAAGGTCCTACATTTGTAAAGTGCCATATTAGAATGTAACGCACATATTTACTTAGGTATAGGGTTTAGGCGTCGTGGTAGAATATCATACGAAGCAGACAATTTTGGACGGTGCTTACTAATTTATGATAATATTGATCTTGACATACAACGGGTATCACCTAGGTATTAAGTGGATATTTCACTGGTATTAAATTGCTACCACATTCGAAATACATGGATATAAACTGTTAACTACGAAATGCACAAAAATCACCTTTGCGTTCCATGCATAGCGTATTCCACTATACGGGATTCTAATGCTCAGAATAATAAAACGAAATATAATAATATATTAATTGAATTCATGACCATCAACTACAGTCATGAAATCAGGTACGGACTGAGCATGTATAGAAGATGCTTCACTTGAGCAGGCAAGAAATATTAATATTTCTGGTCGTAACGACTCGAACGCCTTCCTCATTCTCGTTTGGTGATGTTAGCAAGCTCGAGAATGCGCATAACTTCGTTAAAGCTGTAGCTTGGAGCATGCATGAACATGTCGTCTTTGTAGTCCATCTTACATAGGTAACGTAAGATGTAATACACATGTTTGCAATACTTCCATTGCCCCTTCTTTCCCAACGCTTCAGATTGCATCTTCAAGAAATCTGGGCATGAGCATCCTGGGAGGTCCGTAAACGTGACACAATAGGACTTGTCCTTTCCCGTGTCAAGAGTGATAACGCATCCCCATCCCGGATACGGTATGGCAAACAAATTCGAGACGTAGCACTTATTCATAAGAGCTGCGCTTGACCACTTGTTGCGTTGGTCAATTGTGGAAGCATCTGTTGTTCTACAAATCGCGTAGCCATTCCGAAAGCTGTGGTGAGAATTCGGATTTGCTGGAATGGGGAAGTGAGAACGCGGAAGAGGCATGTACATAGACACTTGGAATTGTCTTTGTGGTGAAAGAGCTCCACGTTATTGCAATTGGAAATCTGCTTCCTCCAATGCTAAAACCTCCTGCACAGTTAAATTTGTGTCAAGTTTCACAGGCCACAATATTGGAACTTCCGGCCAATCCATCACAAATGCCTTCTTCGACCCCTTCACACAGCGGCCAACATCGTCTGGACAGAACCAAAACTCCGCAGTAACATTGCGTGGTGACCTATAATCCTTCTTCATACCTGAATAGGTGGGGGCGGGGGTTCCATGACTTCCCCGTGCAACTTTGGTGTTGCAAGGTTCACCAGTGTCAGCCTGTAATGCTTGGCATTTTCGAGCTGACTTTTTGGAGAGCCGAGCAATGTGCCACTTAGACGGATCACAGTCCGATTCGAGAACGGATGTTGTATGTTGGACACCAGAGTCGTGCCCGCCAAGGGCCTCTTCGATGCGGACCCAAGTCACCCTTTTACCATCACATGGAATTGAATAGTTCACCGTATCGGACCTGTGCGAATCGTGAGACGACCCGGGTGGCATGTCAAGCTTGCGCTTCGTGGATCCAAAAACCTCCGCACCTTCTAAGCCGCATGTCCTCGTTAGTAAATCCTCAGCTCCGGGGAAGTTCCTAACTGCATCAGCTATGAGTTTAGGATCACCCAGACGTTGTGCGGATCGCAACTGAAGCGTACCTTTGTCCGGACCTTTTCCCGACGCGCCGCCCTTCAACCATGCTCGATAAGAAGTAATCTGCATGAAAGCATGAATGAGGTCGTCTACGGTTGCTGCGTATAGTCACGTCATTGTGTTTCCGGATTGTTGGAGCCAACGATTGTGGACAGTTTTGGCAAGGTTGCAGGAAGGCATGTCAGCCCTCTCGTCAAGCTTCAGATCCTAAGGAAACGCAACAATCGTCAATAAATAGGGGCGAACGATTACGTGTCTATATGACCTAATGGAATGTAAACTATATAGAGCATGAGGACCACTTACAAGCTGCATTGCGCCGCCCCATTGTCGATAATGGAAGTGACGAAATGCCATCCAATCCTCCAGAGCACGACGTCCGATTTCGATGGTGGCACCAGAGGACAACCACCATGCTCGAATTACATTGTACTGAGCTTCAGCCTCGTCATGGGTCTTTGCATTCTTCCAAATTTTGCAGAGGGCAATATGTTGCTCTTGGAAGCTAGGAAGAATACTTCTGGAGGTCGCACGCTGAAGACACTTTGTCCAATGAAACAAGCATGTTCGTTCTCTATTGTCCATGGGCTTGTCCTTGTCGCCGCTGCCATATACTCGCCAAACGGCATGCCAATTCGCACGAGCACTGTCCGCCATGAAGCCTTTGAAGTTCACGTCTTCTAGGCCATGTTGTCTCATCGTATCATTTAGATTCTCCCAGAACAACTGCTGCACTTGAGCATCCTCGGATTGCATACCACACATGGCAATTGTCATTACCTTACAATACTTGCTGTCGTACACATGACATGCCATGGTAGTCCAATTCTTGACTCGTTTGACATGATCAAACATCAACCAACAATCTTCAAGGTCATTTCCGGGTTGCATACGCCTAACGAGGTCTACACCACTTCCACATCGATCGGCATACATTTTGAAAATGAATACTTTACCTTGCGACTGGCCTGGAAACTTGTTTTCATGGATAAAGACAAATTTGGACGACTCCTTCAACTCCATGATGTTGTCCATTACACCCTTCCCTCCACTGTAGAATTTCTTGCACGTGGACACTAGATTCCTGATATTCGGAGACGATAGAGTCTCGAATTGATCAAGGACAACATCCAAAGATTCTTCTTCAAGGTTGGGCAACTTGGACTGTGGACGGATCAAGTAGTCGGAGAGGAAATTCTTGCTCGCAGCCATGACAATTGCAAAATTAGTAGCCTTGGGCGTACGTTGGACTTCTTTTGCTACGCAATCGTGCATGACGTCCATGGCATCTTGATCTACACCTTTCGAGATAGGATGAAGATGATGCTCCAAATGAATTGCAGCGCGTGTCCGATCGGGATCTATAGATGTCACATAGTATATACGTGCATCACAAAGAGCAAGACAAATTGGAGGTGTTTGGCAGACCTTATATGAGAGCGTAGATTTCTCAGATGGTGCTCCATTCACTGAAAATGGAGTGAACGCGAACCCGCTCCACTCGGTCTGATTCGAGCGCCCATCGTTTCGTGACTGATAATCACAAGAGATGTTTGGGCACTGTAGATGCCCCGTACATACAGATTTCCAATACGCAAGAGCAAAATCGTTCTTGATATTTGTAGTCATTGTCTTGCACCACGTATGACCATCGTGTTGTTTACTCATCCCATCAAGGCCCCCTCCGTACTGTGGGGGAATACCCTCCGGGAGAGGAGGAAGTTCAAATACCACGTCCCCGTCATACTTCGGAGGGAGATACTTAACATGTTTCAAATCGAAACTATCTATATCAATTCTAGACAACTCAGATCTGGACCCTTTCCTATTACAAGTATGCCGGACATGAATAAGTATGCTTCTGACGTTGCGCGAGCCAGGATAAACTGGGGGCTTCCCTGAGGAATAAGACGGAGACGCTTGAGCATATGAAGGAACTGGGGTAGTAATTGTACGATTACTGAGATGAGGTCCAGGGGAATTGATGAGATGAGGTCCAGGGGATCTTTGAATCAGCAAGGTTCACATCAAATAGTTCATCTTCCTTTGTATCGCTAAGAATATGGACGCTTGGGTTAGCCCTAGTGCCTAAACCGGGCACGAGTTTAGTATCACCAGAATCGGCCGGAGGAGTCATGACGACTACGGACGCATGAGCGGCGAATTGAACATCTGTAACACTAAATACTTTGAAAGAACCACGACACAAGCTCCAAAAAAATCCAACCGCGTCACTGTCTTTCACTTGATAAATGGACTGCTCATGAATACCTACGCTATCATAGACCTCTTGTTCAATGTGGACTGTGCCAGCCCGATAACCAAAACGAACACATAGCAATGACTCGGAGATACAAACTGTGCCATTGTCGCCAATGGGCACGACAAGTGGAGCGCCGCCTTGATGGGAAGTAAGAGACGCCATGCACATCGACTATCAGAGGCGGTGTTAGGTGAGGGTGGGGTGCAATGACAACTTAATTGTGAAAGAAAGATAGAACTAGCTTGCCACCCTCGTTCAAATATTGAACTGGTAAAGAATTGATTACGGCGGAAATATATTATCTTATATGGGGCAAGGTATAGCCGAAATCTATAAATTACGAAAGAGTGAAATTACGGCGGTTCCACATAAATCAATAGAAAGTTATTCCTTTCCAGCCTGTTGGCGGCTTGAGTATACAATGCCACAAATTAATCTTCTAGTTTAATTTGGAATAAGAAAGTCGTGAGCTGGATGACATGATTACCAATATTGTTAATTGTCTCGTTGTAGTCACGGAATGAATACAACTTTAAAATTTTTCGGATCGTCATTTTTCAAATATGAAGGTGCCTAACATAAATTGTGCCCCGTAATTGACGGTTGGAACAGAGGATTATAAGGGACAGCTATTGTAGGGCTTTGCGACAGCGTGTAAAGAACTAGATCTGAGAAGAGCTTAAAATTAAATAGTAGGTCACTGGTGTAAACGGAAGCAAGATAGAGTAGAAGAAGGGCTCTATCACCGCAACGCAGGAGTATTGCACTGAGTTGTTTGGATTCATAGGGAGGCTCTGATGTTGAAAGAAAGTGCGGATGAGTGGTTTGGCTATCTTGTAGATGATGACTAAGATAGGTGGCCGGAAGAAGCGAAGTACCAATTTCTCTAATCCGAAGCAGACGCGGGCTCGAAAGGATCGGCGCAGACAACAGTCATTGCTGGCTGCTCAGAACCAGGAAGTGGAAACATCTGAATCGGGCGAACGATTTAGGGATTTGTCAAGTATCCACCAGGGACCGTAGCCCGTCCAAACAAGGATTAAGGTATGATTAGTGTTTTGGTATTATTTTTATCATTAGATGTGGCTGAATAAAAGAATGTCAACAGGTTCATCTGATTTTGGCGTTCTGGATTGTTATTCAGGAGTCTTGTACCGTCATTAGTATTCCTGAGCATTTTGAAGAGACGTACTCTATAAAAGATAACTCCAGGAAAATGTATCAAAGATCCAGTACCGCTGAGACCTCGTTGCAAATAGATAAGAGATCTGAAGGCAGTAAAGGCCTGTCTGACTGCCAAAATAGTGACTCAAGTGAAGAATATGGGAGCCTGGGAAATCAATCACGACCCACACTGGTGGGAAACGGATCCTCATCAAAGGCATCCAGTAAAGGAGTAACGTCTCATCGAAGAGGCGTTGAGGACCTCGCAGATAAATTACTGGAACCAGGGAGGGACCTACCAAATCAGGTATGTCACAATGCGATTAATCTTTCAACAATCTCTTGAAGATTATTCTTTTTAATGAACTCTGCACCGGTCATACAGCTCCCGAGAACAGGGGTCATTGGGCCGTAAGTCACCTTATGGGATTCAGCACTTCATTTCTTGGTCATTGAGCGCCAAACCGGCCATTGGGCTAGGTGAGGTAGGGTATGTGGAATCGCGATTCACCCTGAGGTGAGGTTCTACGCTCCTTTGTGAAAGAGCACCATTAGGGTAGTCGTGCATTTGAGAGCACGGTTACGTTTTTGAGAAGGGCCTGTCGGGTTTGGTTCTTCACACAAGACTCATTTTTGAGGTCCCCTAAACTTGTTGCTCGTGTACCTTGTGTTGTGCTTTGGTTCTTCCTCCTGATGGAATTGCTTAATTATGTGCAATTCTTGGTCCTTTCAGGCTATTTGCACTGGAAGTAAGCGGGGGAGTTCGAAGACTACCGAGGCGGAAGTGGAGAAAATGGCTACACTTCAGGTACGTCATCACAACCAATTGTTCTCCAGAGTTATGTTCATCAGGTGGAGAGTGCCAGACTGTGGAGAGGTGAGGGAGGGAGACTGAACGTGAAGGGTTGGGATAGAGTGTGGGGAGGGGTGGAGAGTGCGTGCATGGAGGGGTGGGCTGGGGAGTTCTTCTTCGTGGAGTTGTAGTTTCTGGGTGTAGGGGGGGTTAGCTCGTGTGTGCTTGACTGTGATGCATTTGTAAAAGTCTTCTTTTGTATGCTGTGGAGAGAGCGCGAGTGAAGCTATCCTGAAGCGGGTTGAGATTCTCGGAATTTTCCAAAAATCAGTGACCCCTGATTTTGGCTTTCGGATCCGAAAGCCATTTTCAGGGGTCACTGATTTTTCTAAAACTTCAAGATTCCTCTTCCTCCTGAATTGTTTCTCGTCGCGCGTGCATTTTTGTCTTCAACTGAAGGCCTCCAGCTCGAGTTCATGTTCTTGTTTTTTTACGACGAACACCACCTGATGAACGTGGGAGAGTAGGGGAGAGCGGGACTCTGGTTCTGGTGAGTGTGAGAGGACTGAGTGGGGAGGGTGGGGAGTGCCTGAGGTTTGGGAGGGAGACTGAGTGGGAGAGTAGGGAGGGACTTTGGGGAGGGGTGGGGAGTGCGTGCATGGAGGGGTGGGCTGGGGAGTTCTTCTTCGTGGAGTTGGTATTGCAAGGTATAGGGGGGGTAGCTCGTGTGTGCTTGACTGTGATGCATTTGTAAAAGTCTTCTTTTGTATGTTGTGGAGAGAGCGCGAGTGAAGCTATCCTGAAGCGAGTTGAGATTCTCGGAATTTTCCAAAAATCAGTGACCCCTGATTTTGGCTTTCGGATCCGAAAGCCATTTTCAGGGGTCACTGATTTTTCTAAAATTTCAAGATTCCTCTTCCTCCTGAATTGTTTCTCGTCGCGCGTGCATTTTTTTTTCAACTGAAGGCCTCCAGCTCGAGTTCATGTTCTTGTTTTTTTACGACGAACACCACCTGATGAACGTGGGAGAGTAGGGGAGAGCGGGACTCTAGTTCCGGTGAGGGTGAGAGGACTGAGTGGGGAGGGTGGGGAATGAGACTGATGTGCATCATGTATCCTTTGCAAAACCCTAAATCATGTCCAGAGTATATATCGGGCACATGATGCACATCCCAATAAAGCCCTATACGTCCGGCAAAACTTCAAAACACTGATATGGACATGTACTCACCCCCAACCAGTTAATCAACGTCAAGGGGTAAACTCTAGTTGAAGTACACATTCGTGCAAACATATGCTCGGGTGAAGTATACAACCCTATGCTGTCTAAAATCCCCCCCAGCTCACGTATCTTCATGGGACATATACCCGGCCCAACCTATGCACAATTCGTAACCTAGATCTAATCACAGATTCTGGAAGGCCCTAAACCGTAAACTGACTTCGGTGCCAAATGCCATGCATCCATTGTATAATACCAAAAAATCACTAGCTTCAAGGTTACTTACAGTCTCCAAAGAAGCGTATCCACGTCGGCTTTAGAACTTGCGTGTAACAAACTTGTTAAGGTTCACAGAGATGGTATGGTCTCCATGGTGGGGATGCATGTCGATGACAGCCCGCATGTTCGAGCATGATGCCCTTAAACCAACCCCCATTACAAGAAGTATCGCGTGTTGGACAACTCCTTCTCACCCTAAAGCCGCAACCTCCTTCAACCTGCATGTCATATGCATCTCACCATGAAACTGATTCCAAACCACCTTGATGTGCGTTGTAGACCCAACCTCTTATTTTCCATGAGCACATCATGCAGTGGTTAACGACGTCTTTACAGATGAGTAGACCTTCTAACTTTAGAACATACCCTAAACAAATACCACCAAAATTACCTTAGAATGTCGAAGGTTAAGAAAACTCGACAACAATGCGGCCGTCCCACTAACCTATTTTCGTAGACGTAAACATTCCTCAGCTTGGCATCTGCAGAAGAATTGAGGAATGACGACCAAGCTACAACGTACTTCACACTCTTCTGACGCCCACGTATAGTGGGCTTCTTTCTATTCGGACAACACGTACTGCAGTGCGATCTTCTCCCGGCCTAGAAGTCGTTGTATCTAGGGCTGCGGACACAATCAAGATTGGAAGAAGTCATTGTCGACGACAATCTGGCTTCACCGAAACTCCAACGACATTCACAAAGAGGAAGAAAGGGAAGACTTACCTGGTACCTTGGTATGCGGTATGAGATTTTGGTGGACTCGCGATCAAGGCTCTGATTTTTCCTTCCGGCGCATGTTGCATGGAGCATGCTCCAAGAAGTTTGAGCTAGCGCGTGCACTCGGCGCAGAGACCATCTTCACTAACGCGGCACTCAGTCTACACCTAGGAATAATGACGTTACGGAGGCCATGCAACTCTCCAAAGTTAGAGCTTCGTCCACATTAAAGTCTCGCGTAGTAGGTAGTTCAACAAGAAAATCCATTGCCATTCGACTGACAGCTTTTCTGCATTTGAGGAAGGCACGTGTCGCAATCTAAGCTGCCCAACCCTTTCCCGTATTTCAGTATATTACAAACGGCAGGGTATGAAAAATATACCACATATACAGCGAAGTATATCAAAAAACTCACAGCCCAAAAAACTTGATTTGACCCAAATTTATGGAAAAAAAACCTTTTTTTAGGGGAAAAATATGTTCAAAGATAGAATATTGTATGATGTATCTGATTCGATAAGAAATTGAAGCAGGAAACAACATTGATCCCTATTTTAGGAGCCTTGAAAATGTAACATGTTTTTTAGCAATAAAAGTGAAAATAACTTGCCGATCTAGAATTTCCAATTAAAATATATGAACACATTGTGGCATGGATGTGTCATAAAAGTTTCAAAGTATTTTACTTCCTAGAACTTTCAAAATCAATATATTTGTTGGATTTTGTATACCTGTGACAAGTATATACTGATGAAAGATATACCTAGATTGGCCAAACCGTTAGTCAAAACTAAACTTGCCTGTGGTTTCCAAACTTTTAATCAAGTTACCTTCCACATTCTATCAGTAGAATTCAAAGATTGGTCCCACATTTTCACTTTTGGGCAGTAGAAGGTTTGTGACTATTTCCAAAGCCATTTGTGACACTATTTATATACCACCTTATTGGACTTTCACCCTATTGTCCTACTCATCGCTTCTTTTATCACGTGTGTCTTTTGCAGGTTGTGAAGGCTACTCTCCAATTGTGGCTCGTTTTCTGAGTACTCTGGGTCTCTTCTTGGAGGTTTTTCCCAATTCCACCATTCTAAGCCGTTTCTTATGTGCACTGCAGTTGATGTTGCCTCTACTATCATGGACTTCTCTAAAAAGAGGATCGATGATGGTGTTGTGGATAGCCCTCATGAGCGGAGGACCGGAATTCCTTGTGTGGCATCTCCTTTGCCACTCAAGCGGATGTGTGCTTTTGTAGAGCCTGTAGGCGATTGCACTCCTAAACGGCAGCTCTATGTTGATGGTGCAATTGGTGTGAACGAGGTGAAGGAATCTGAGTCTATCTCTTCCAATTTGATAATTCCGCCTTCGTTTATTCCTATCCAGCCTTCTCCTACCCCTGCTAAGCAGAGGCGGCTTCCTAGTTCACAATCAGAAGGTATTGTAGGAGTTAGTAATGCTTCCATACATTCAATCAGATTGCATACTCAATCTCTCGGTTTAAAGCCTACATCTTTGAGATTTGCATCTTCACAGTTTCGTCGGAATTCACTATTCTTGAGTAGAGGTGATGGTTTTGGGGCTGATAGAGGTCAGTGCCATTATTCACATCATTCACCTCTCCTGGAAACCGTGAATTATTCGGATGTGGATGATTACTGTAAACCCTATTCTGAGAGGAAGGAAATTATGATTGGGTATGCAAAAGTCAAAGCGCAGAATGCCTTGCTTTTGAAGAAACAAGGAGGTTGTTCAACCATTCCTTTTAGTGAAGGCGGAACTGCTAAGTAGGATTCCCTATATATGCTTCAATAGTTCTTCTATATTTTGTTACATAGACGATAGTATATATTCTAAACTACTATAAATAGATGATTAATTGCGATTATCTATTCTAGTTAACAATGTCATGAAAATAAAATTTTAGTATTATTATTTTCCATTGTACTCAGTCCTCTTTGATTATGGATGGAATTATATTGTCTATGGAAATCTATTAATAGTAAGTCTTGTGTAATGCAATTGTGGAGAGTCGCATTAATCATATTGTTATATTGTTGGATTTGGGATGTTTTTTATATGTTGCACGATGTATGCCTCTGTTTGTAACAACTTTTCACGATATTTATTTCAGAAGTAATAGGCTATTAGTCTCAAATCTTACATTTTGTCTCATTTCAATGAATACGGTGTTAAAAGCTGCTCCCGCCCATCGATGATTCTGATTCGGATGCAAAAATTGAATGGGGTGTAGATAAGAATGGGAAATGGAGCGACTTAGGCAAACCCAACGGATCAAGCGATAAAGATGTGGGCCTTAACCGTGACTCAGATGTAGATGAGTATGGAAGCAAGTATGACACGGATTAGAAATTTTCATTGATTTTAGAACTCAAAGACTTCTAGAATACTCCTTTGGAAGTAGAATAGACAATGCGGCCGTCTATTAATTAGGTCATCAAACCTAAGCTTGGATGAGTTGCCTGGTGTGTAAATGCAGACATAGAGCATTGATTCAGAGCGCTATTACATCGTGTTTTGCTCTATCACATCTCTTTTTGCTTCTTTTACTTTCACTTTTGCTTTATATGTTCTGTAGTGCTTTTACTTTGGGTTTGAGTCTGAAAGGGTATATAAACAGTACATTGGGTTTAACTGTACTTTCTTGCTTCGTCATCCAAGGTTTGATTTGTACTGATATTATTCACTTGTGTCAAATGAATTTTTTTACTACCCACTACAATACCAGAAAATAAGTCTTGGTTGAGGACATTTGTTAAGAAGTTTTGTTTACGTTCTATTGAGAAATTTAGTTCAGGACATTTATTGAGAAGCTGAAACAATTGTTGAGAAGTTGAGGACATTTGTTTAGTAGTTTAGAAGTTGACAACATTTCTTGAGAAGTTTACATTTGTTGAAAATTTAAGTAGGGAAGGATGGATGAAAATCAAAAGTCTACAATGGAAGGGGGTGGTTGTGAAAAGAAGAAAGAAAGATCAACCAAGAAGGAAGTGGATAGTGGAAGAAAAATTTGAGAAGGTGTAGGAAGGAGGAAGAGGCGGGGGACGGCAGTAAGAAGAAGAGGAACAGGGTTTGTAACAAGGAAGACATGGACAAGTCACTCAAAGGAGTAAAGAATAATTTTAACAAAGCCGTTCAAGAAACAACAAAAGGAGGTTTGGAAAAAATTCCAAGCGTGGACAAAGGCGGTGGTGGTATTATGGGCACGGGTGGAGCTGGCCGCCACCTTTGACCGTAATGCGTGGAAAAAACCTTTTATTGTCATAGCAATGGGGAAAAGTATGTCACTCACCTCGGGGCAAAGAAGGAAGGAGTTGGAGAATTGGATCCGGCATGCCTTGACGCACAACCATGCCATTCCAATTTTCCCAACGCGGTTATGGAGTTGAAGTTGGGCGGTGGCACGGACGAGTTGGAAATTGCACAATTGAAGGATCTTTACGGCATTTTCAACCAAAAGAATGAATGTATGAATGCATTATTGCACTTGCATCACCCCATCCTTGTCTACTAGCATGCTCCCATGTAATGTCATGGAATGAAATAGGTCCAGGCGGAGGATTCTGGAAGTTGATAGTCTTCCGTGATTTTGGCATGTTGACTCTATAAGAAAAAGTTTGAATGTAGGAAATGCAATTTGAGTAATGGAAAGTAAAGTGGCAGATAGGACATTTTGAGTACATAAATAATCAATATTTTTAATGCCGTAGATATGAATTGAATTTTATTTGAATTATGATAAACTTATGTGATTCTAAAGTTAGGAATGACAAAATATACATAGCAATACCGTTCACGAAGATGACAACTAAAAAACATTCCCTTAGTTACTTTGTTTTTCAAGCAAAATACCCGTTACGCTAGAAGAATATGAAACAAAACGTCACTAGTGGCTTATTACAATATCTGTCACAAAAGAAAAAGGTCTCAATAAATGTACTTGAGTAAGCATTTAAAAGGCAATACTTGACATACGCAGTAAAAGTTCCCTAAAACGTCCCTGGGAGCCTTTACATCCAAACGCAATACCTGTCATGCACAAAATCAAATTTAAGAAATATGTCACTGACAACATCTATGATGTATGTAGCATAAAATTGTGCCATAAAAATCCTAAGTCACACTAAATGGAATGATTGAAATATGCCTCATACCCTAAACTTCAATCACTTGTTGAGGAAACTAATGTATCACTCAAGAAACTTGAAAATATAAAACTCAAACCCTAGTTCTCAATGACAACATACGTAATCACAAAAGATGAGCTCGAAGGATCAATCTATGCGGAATAGAAACCATCAAAGAAAATAATATATTCAATATTAGTGTCAAATGGGCACTTGAGTACAAAAACAAACCCTACATGTGCTCCTACACACACAAGCTGGGCAGAGGGAGGGTTTGTGTGTCGGTTGGGGTTTGTGGGTGCTTGCTAGCCAAGATGGGAGGGATGAAGATGGGCCAGGGCAACTGCGCCCTTCATCCCACGAGGGGGTGAGTTTGCCCTGCACGGGGACAGATTAGTTGAATCTTCGGTGGGGTTTAATCACGCTAGGATGTACGTTGTCAACGCCTCCTATTGTCTGGAAGGGAACCACCAGAAACCATGCAGAAGTGCGTAAGCTGAGTGTTGGTACTTGTACGCCATCTAGTTGGCATGGCTAAGAACTAAGCAAAGCCAGCACATTAGGGAACTGCTGCATGCTTGCTCCTGTACCAACTTAATCCTTCACCAGCACTGAACGTAACACAGAACAGGGACCACTCAACCCAGAAACCCGGGCTGGTACAGACACAGCAACACTGAATAACAACGGATGGCAGCTCCTCAGCAAATGTACCAGTATTGCATTTCTCAGACCAGCATGACCTCCTCATCAATGTTATGGCCAGCATGACCTTCCCATCATCATTTGAAGGAGCACTCCTTTATTTTGTAATAGATACCCGCTTGAGAATGTCATGGAATAAAGTTCAGTCTAAGAAATGGTCAAATATACTCATTGCAAATTAAATCTTAATACACATGGATCTAACTTTTATCAAAGTTGTAACAAGCCTCTAATGTTGCCTTTTAATGGTAGCCTGAGTTTGGAATGAAACTAATTACTATAATGTAACATTCTAATGCTGGAAAAAGCACCGTGGCCTGTGTAAAATGAATCATCACTCCTCTGTTTGTAACCAAAATTTCCTACATGTACTGTAGCCAAAACTGCTTGAAGTATCTAATGTAATTGGTGTGGAGTCTTTTGCTTGATGACGATCAATGCCTGGTGTTCAACCACCGCAATGCATAGTAGGCACAGACCCTGTACCCAACCACCATGATGAGCAATGCCATGGCATCAATGCCGCCCCCTTCAAGACCCATTCCGTTGAAAGCCGGTGCAGTGGCCATGCTCTGGCATCCTGCGCTGGTGTTGCAGTCGTACTTCTCCGAGCTAGAGTACTGGACCTTGGTTAGCAGACGGTAATTGTAGTAGTTGAAGGAGATATATTTCAACCACTTCATCCACACCGGAATGTTTTGCACAAAGTACCCTCCAGAGAGCATAAATGACAGCATCACAATGGATGCTAACGTTGTCGCTTGCTTCACCTCCATCATTACTGCGCCTATCATGAACCCCACCCCCTGCAATACCATACCGTGTAAGTACTGACGGAATATCACCCCAAGTTACGTGCTACACTAAATTTTATGTTCAGTGTCATGCACAGTAAATGAAATGTAAATGTTATAAGTTTTTACTTTTGATGAAGATTTTTACCAACTATGTCTACAACGATCCCCTCTTTCAATAATATAAGTTTTAGCGCTCTCAGTAAAAGTCTTCCTCAAAAGTAAAAACTTATAGCATTCACAAGTCATTTACTGTGCATGACACTAAACATAAAATTTAATGTAGTGTCAATCGAAAAGTGTTTACCTGTGAAGTGACGACGTTGAGATAGACAGTGAGGAGTGTCAGAAAAAATGCCGCCGAGCTCAAGTACAAGTTGGTCATGAAATACACAATCAAGACGAAGATGGTGGGCAGGATGAGATCGAGCGGCAAGTCGCCGAGCGTGCGCGCCATAAAGTATGAGCTGAGCCGGTACAGATCCGAGGCCCGCTCCTTGTTGAGCATGGCACGCTCTTGCGGGAACGTGAAGATGGCTGTGAAAAGGGGGAACATGCCCCAGAAGATGGCGAAGAAGAAGATAAGTCCCAGCTGATCGGCCACCTTCGCTTCCGTGTTGCGATCGGAGCGCCACCAGAGGCATCCGACGATGACCGAGATGAAGAACACTTGCACAAACCGCAGGTAGCTGAGGTACTCATGGCGCCGTTCCTTGAGCCCGCGGATCAAGAGCACGGAGAACTGGTCCATCCATGTGGTGGACCACTCGCGCTTCGCCGTCACCGCGAGCTTGAGCTCCGCTTTCGTAGAGCCCAGCCTGAGGAGCTTGGACTTCTCCTTCGGCAGAAGCTCCTGCTCGAAGCGCTGGACGAGGTAGCTGTGGATCTCGGCGGGGCTGGGAGCCGCGCCCAGGGATACGGATCCCTCCAGAGCGGTCGGGATGGAGATGTCGTTCAAGTTGCCACTGGCGAGGTCCAGGATGAAGTCCGCGGGGTTCATGGCTATGAAGGGCGTCAGGCCGATGGAGGCGAAGTACGCCGGCGCCTCCTTCGCTTTTCCGAAGTAGATGGAGTTGCCTTGCGAGAGGAGGATAAGCTTGTCGAACATGTAGAAGAGCCGGCTGGAAGGTTGATGGATTGTCGTCAACACCGTGCGCCCCGCCTGCACAGGAAATTGCGTCTCATTTTCTGGAAGTATAGTAATCGCAGTTGAATCAGGATTGTCTTTAGAGTTACTTTACCCTGGCAATGTTTCGGATGACTTGGATGATGCGCAGAGCTGTGGTGGAATCCAACCCGGACGTCGGCTCATCGAGGAGCAGCAACGATGGATCAACGAGGATTTCATGGCCAATACAGACACGCTTCCGTTCTCCTCCCGACACGCCTCTGAAAAATGGTCCTCCGATGACAGTATCCCGGCACCTGAAACCATGAAGGATGTACAACGCTTCATACAAGTGACGAATTATTACTGAAAGATGGTGATTGGAGCCGGGCTTACCTTTCGAGACCGAGCTCCACGATGGTCTCCTCAGCGCGCGCAACCTTCTGAGCGCGAGTAAATGTGGCCGTCGGCAACCGCAACAGCGCAGCGTACACGAGAGTCTCCCGCACTGTGAGATGTGCGAACAGCACGTCATCCTGAGTGACAAATCCCATCCTGAACCAACCGCACCACGCCCCCGGTGAGCACACGAAACGATAATCAAACTCTCGAAGCATGCTTTCAATGATCACGATATATCGTCACCTTCGTTTGAGCGCCTTGTTGTAGGGTATGTCGTTGTAGGTGCTCTTCCCCGTAATGCCGTGCTGGTTGCGGCCTCCCAACACATTGAGCAGAGTCGTCTTGCCGCTCCCGGAAGGTCCCATGATGGCCAGCGTCTCGCCCGGCACCACGGACCCCGTCACGCCATGAAGAATCTCCTTCTGAATTTCCGGCTGCCTCTTGAACTTGGCCGGATGCTTGGGACTCCACGTCGTCTTCCCATCGATCTTAACCGTGTTCCGCAGGTCGACGAACTGCACCACACCATAAAGTAAGGAACTCAGCACATGAAACCAACGCAACCAAAATTAGTCTGCAACTGCACACAGACATACCTTTACAGTAATCGGCAAGGGCGGCTTCCGGTTGGAGTGCAAGCGATTGTTGTCTTGCGTATCAATATCGACGGTGTGCTGATCATCATTTAAGGCGCCATTACTGTAGTCCCCGTTCACCTGATCGCCTGCAGGTCAAGAGACAGAATACGTGATCAAGGGCTGGGAAACAACGTCCGAATTCAACAGACCAGATGCGACATGAATCCACGGTCATGGTGAGGGACGATGATTACCGCTTGCGAGGATGCCGGCATGGCCCACGAGACGTTGGCTAGAATCACGACTCAACGCGCCGTCACCAGCTATCGCGTCTAGGCCTGAATTCGCGTCCCTCTGAGACGCGGACCGCTCCAAAGGCTCAGGTATGGGTACGACGGACGGCATTCTTTCCTCTCCTGTTGTCGTTGCTTGCGGTGGCATCTCACAAGAATTCAGCCCCTGCTACATACAGTACCTGCAACAATAAGACCCCTTGTCAACAAGATTACACGCTTCTAAAGGTCAGGTGGGGACACAGCGACAAATATATCTTGATTCTCATGACATCAAATCGTGTAGTCGACGCTTGTGGAAGAAGATTTTCGATCTTTCACAGGCCCGAGTCTAACCATCTCTAATTAGATGCTAATCCCGAAACACTAGAGACGGTACAATCCATGGCCACACTTGTGCACTATTCGACCTCTGGAATCATGCTCTAAAAAACGGCACAACTGACCTGTGCGCGAAAATGCGTGCAGTGAGTCTCTAAACGAATGAGCCTCTGAATGTCAATCGTAAGCAAACGCTCACAATGTGAACGAATCCGAATACCATGAAATGAGGTGAACACGGACCTTTCATATCCCTTTGACAAATCCTCCGATCAATCAATACTGGATCAGTAAAACCGCTCCCCACGCCACAACTAAATATCTCTCCTACCTCGAGCTCTGTCCTAACAAGGCTCACTAGGTCCCCAGGTGCAGGTTCCGTCGAGCTGCTGCAGACAGAATCGTGACCGAACCACCAAAGATCGAACTACAGCACTCGCACTTTAGTACATGGAAAGAGAGAGGCAAGCTTGTGGCCCACGTTTCGCGCATACCTCCAGCTGCTCCCCATAGAAATTAACGTAACAACAACAGCAACAACTCCGCAGCAGGTCACGAGCCTCTTTACTCCAAAGTACGTACCTCCAATGTCACGACGACAACGTAATCAGTCAACCCACGTTCAGACGAGAAACCTCTAATTCTGACCACATTCTAACGAGTTTTAAAAAGACCAACTGAATTGATTTTGTGACTTCCACTACATGAATTATCTCAGACCTTATTCTGCCAACTCTTTGACTATGCACGAGTAACATCCAAGGGTGTTGATTGCATCGAGGAGGATTGATGCTTCGGAACCGAAGGTCCACTGGAAGCTCGCACGAAGCGAATCGGAAGAACTGTTGGTGATCAGGCTTTGAAGATTACATTATATTTATTATTGGAAAGTAACGGCCACGGTCCACTGTCTGCCGTAGGATGGACCGCATCGACGGCCCTTGTGCACGTTCTAGATGCTCGCCTTCGGTGACAAGGTTCTCCGGAACACAAGTTGAGCTTAAATTCCAGTTTGTACGCCTCTACTTTTACGTTGTATTTTTGTACAGACCGCTTTTAGAATGAGTGACTCTGGAGTTGCTGTTGCATGTGGCAATTTTCCACTAAGTGTGGGATGTACGTCCAGTCAGCTCCCTTTACAACAGCCTTGTTTGTTTGTTTGTTTGCTATATATAGTGGCTGCTATTTCGAGCGGTTGTTCTATGTAATGGAAAGGGTGGGAAAGGATCTCAATATTGTGGTTGCACGAGGTATTTCGGGGAGGTGGGCCCTCGCCTTAACCTCTAAAGGCCCAAGGCATTTTCACACCAAAAACACTTTGAAACTCCTCGTTCTAGTGCAACGTACAATGAGGTAATCAAAACGTTTTTTTTTTTCTACATCTAGCCGTAGGATCTAAATTAAGACTTTTTTATTGACGTCCTCACAAAATTTCATAAACTTTGACCACACGGATGAAAGATTATTGTGTTTGAAGTAGAGAAATCCGTTCTTCTTCTTCCCAGCATTGAGTGGATCAGCAGACTTTGACTTCACTTGGTGTCAAATTTTTGCACTACACGAGGTCTGAAAACATTACCATCAAGTTAATCATGATGTTATTTCCTTGCACACCAAATTTTAGAGGTAGAGAAGGGGTGTAGCGTATTCAAAACAAATGTGCAAGGAGTGGAGGTTCAAAAATTGCCTATTCACATTTTATTTTTTTGTGAACTAAATATGTTTTAGAGTGATCATCCAAATGGTCAATATGAAGGTTTAGACCACATCTTGAGGCAGAAAAAAATAAAATGTAAGAATCATGAAGATCTCATAGTTTTATGTGGAAAAGTAGAAGGTTTTTTGGTACCTTGCTCGACAAAGTGTGACAATGTGTGAAAATGTTTGTGACTTAGATTATCATGCTATGTTCCACTTAAGACAAGAATTTTTTCTTGACAATATGAAAGGAAAATTAATGATTTTGTTTGCTAGTATTAGAAATCTCACATTCAATAGAGTGTCCTTGCAAAAGTTTTTGGAGGTGCCCAACGTGCCTGCTCTCCCCGTTTGAAGTTTAAATCCCTATAACTTTTGCATTGAATGTCAGATCTAGGAAACAATTGGACTCACACAAAGCTTTTAGCAACGTCCATCTATAGTAGAAATTTCAAATGGAATGTTACAAATTGACACCATAGGAACCTGCCCAAATCTTCAAGTGCCCCCCGAGGGGACTCTTGGCCTTCATGGGTTAATGGCACCCTCTCATTTTTGGAGGTACAAAGGTTTTTTTTCTAGAAAAAATGCAAATTTGGGGCATGCGGTTCCAATTTATTTGGGAGACCTCATATGGCTATAAATAGTTACTCCATCCAAAAATAAAATAGGGGTCAGGTTGTATCCCCCTCACAATAACCCGTGCAACCAAAATATTGAGATCCTATGGATAATGGTTACTACAGCAAGTGAGAGAGGATATTTGTTTCGACCCAATCTGCATGTTTATAATGAAGTTGTTGTATCAAAGAGGTTTACTGTACAGTGCATATGATGTTTAGAGTACCTACATGATATGATTTGGAAGTGCTATTAATTTATACTTTTGATGAAATTTTTACCCAGAGTACAACTACCATATGTATACTACTCATTGAGGCAGATCAGTGTAAAAATATTCTTCGGGAGTTGAAACTTATAGCATTTTTTTGGTAATTAGTATGGTTACACTCAACCTCTTTTGCAGTGCAGTGTGGCATGTTTGTTTGTCATGAAATGTCATCTTTTCCATGAGTGCCATCAAGTGGGATACAAGGATTAGAATTACCCCCAAAAACCAACAATACAGTTTTACATGAATGAATTTTTGATTAAATTAAACTATTTGTTTCATTTTTACTTTGCAGATTTGTTTTCATTTTACTCGCGCAAAGTGAAAGTCAAACCTATCAGACTTGCTGAACCAGAGCCTGAGGTCATGTAAGTTATACGCTATGGACTGAGGCATCAACATTAGGATCTGGATTGCATACTGTTGCCTTGGAATACGATTTATCAAACTATCCTACTGCAGTGCAAAACTGTTGATTATACATTTAACGTGTTCTGCCAGGGTACTCTACAAGAATACTCTGCATCTTGCACTTTGTCAACAAAATGACAGCACTTTCTCCCATTTTGTTTTTTATTTTAAGATTTTCTCTATAAATAAGGAATTTATTGAGTTTGTTTCAGAATAAATAAATTTAAAAACAACCGTGAAAACTGTTCAACTGAGCTAGAAGAGGTAAAATTTTACCAAAGTTCATTTCTTTTATTATATTTCATTGTATTCCCTCACAAATTTTTGTTTCCTTAGATTGGTTTTGGACAACCTATTGTTTTAGTAACTTAACCCTTTAAGGCCGATGAGCATTTTTAGCCTGCAAGAATCTACGAGTGTTCTAGATCATGTAGAATGACATCTACGCATAGGATATATTTCATCACAACCCCCATTCATAGATATCATTGACTCGCTGATGCTTGCATCAATTTTCATGGTGATTGTCTCAATAGATGCCCATCTTCCTCTACATTCTTTTCATAGTTCAAATCTTTCATGGAGGTGGCATGTAGCAGCTGCTATTGAGATTATTGTGCCAAAACAACCCGAAATGGGTCACTTGGCCTGAAAGGATTAAGTGTATATCTGCTGTGAGCTGGAATTTCTTTTGTCTCTGATTGTACATGTGAATATCACTCTCATCCTCCTCTGCCACGTCCTGAGGAATCCCTGTCGGGATATTGCTTCTTGCCGCTTCTTGCCACTAAATTTTATGCCTTCCTGCCCAAGGTCGCCCTCCAGAAACTTGGTCAGCCAGCATCAGCTCATGAGTTCCACACAAGGACCACGTTTGTAAAACAGAAATTTCTCCACATGACAACCATAGTTCTAGCCTGCACTTTCAACTTTCCAATGAGCATGATTTGACTAAGGTATAGTACTCGAATTGGGTTATGGACATTGAAACTCTGAAAGATACAATAACTTATCCATGTGCCACTATTTTGAAGGGATGAAGTTTCCATTCTTCCACCTGCTTTCCAGCCAATCATGACACCCAAGTAAGGTGGAACAACCCAAAACTGCACCCTTCCCAAAAATCCCCTAATCAGCGAATTCTGATACAAAATTCAGTTTAACCCTTAACCCTTTACCGACGAGGTATGTTTCTAGGAAAACCCAGATTTCTGCTGATTTTTTTCTTTGAACCGGATTTTATGGAAATACAATGACTAATATTAATATCTAATCTTACAAAATTGAACTTATTCCATGACCTGAACTTTGGGGAAATTTTGCACAACATCCAATGGTTGATGGAATAGATTATAGTGTTTAAAGTTACCATATAATTGTAGTGAAAATTGTGGATTTTGGAGGGTGTACTACTTAACCATCAATATATCCTTGCAAGATTTTTTTTACTTTGAATTACAGTGGTTCACATGTGCATTAGGTTGATAGCTTGGCATTGACAAATCATATGTGAAGAAAATATTTTTACACAATTATTGGTGATTTTTTTGCTTTTTCCTACTTGATTGTACACAGAAATGTTCCAACCTTATACAAATCAAAACGGAAGTTTCAAATGTGAGGAGAGAGATCAACAATCACAAAACAATGGAGAATGTCTTAAAGACAAAGTTCAATCCAAATTTAAGACCAAAATTGATGTGCATGTGTGTGAAATACAACATAGTATGTGGCATGGTATTCACTGTATTTTAGTGTATTTGATGTATTTTGTGTTGTATTCCTAGCTTTTCCAGGAGTTCTATAAATCCAAATCATGATTTGATTGTTGGAGAGTGTTCATGTAATGTGTGCGCAAATTTGAATCTTATATCTTGAAGCATAATTCCTCATGTATTTCATGAAAATTGAGTTTTAGCACCTCCAGAGTCCCATTTCGGGCTTCCTGGGCGGTAAAGGGATAACCCTTTCAGGATGATGGCCAAATGTGGTCCTTATGTACTGTAGATTTGGTCAGCATAATCTATGACACGTGAGGACCGGATTTGGCCATGGTCCTTAAAGGGTTAAACGTCAAAAGGTGCTATTGATGGCCACTATATTCTACATGTACAGTGCCCTATTTGAGCATGATAAGATTTAGATATTGAAATGACCTCTGAATGTAAGATATTAGTTGAAGCATCTTCAATCCAAAGGTATAAGTCTTGCTAAACTTTATTACATTTTCTATATTCTACAAAGTAAAATATGTTCTCATATATAGTTTCCGACTGATGTTTAAGGATTAAGATAAAATTTAGAGGATTCTACCCAGGTAAACTTAGCAGCGCCAATAGGTCATAAACCCTTTAACTCCTAAATGACAAAAGCCTCGGGTGAGCTTTTGCATATCTTGGGCACCTTACCATGGTTGCAATTCATATTTACAATTCTTGAAATTTTATACAGAGATGTAAGAAGAGAAGGGGTAGATGGGAATTTATTTCTTATTCTCATCGTAGGTATGAAAAAAAATTATGCCATCTTAACTCCTAAAGGCCCAAGAATTCCCTTGGGGGACTCTAAGAATTTGGGCAAGTTCATGTCGTGTCAATTTACAACGTTTCTTTTTGAAATTTATATTGTAAATGGAATCAACAACCAACCTCTTCAACCATGGCTAATACTTCACATTTACATGCCATCCCACTAAGAAGACATCAGGCTCATTACAAACATCAAAAATACTATTACTACCCAAATTAACAACAATCCAAACCACACATACTTATTATGTGGAGATTTTAATAGAGACGTTGCACTAATCGGCATGCACCAGAGAAACCAATTTTTCCCACCACAACCTATTGACCAACAGTGGCGCAACTTCACAGATAAACTAAATTTCACATGTATCCTTACATGATACTCCAAACAAGGTGGCTATGACTATAAATACTTAAGCTTAATAGATGGCTTTTACATACTAAGCCCTAATCATGCACAATACACATGTACAACAAAAAGAAGAATTATTCTAAACTCATACCACTCACCAATCCAACTAAATGTCCCACGTAACACACTTATTAGTAGAACACCCATAACACCAACCAAAGAAAATGTTCGAATACTTAACCCCATCCCTAAAACTAATGCATAGGATTTCAACACAATATTTTTTGAAGACAATTCTATATAAATTGACTCCCTTATTAATTGTCTAAAAAACAAAAATCAACTCTCTCAAAACCAACGGCTTGAAGCTTGTAATACCCTAGACACATTAATAGTTAATATCTCTAACACCCTAGAACAAACATGTAAAGCCCCACCCATACCTCAATCAACAATCACAACATCTAAAAAGGGAGGATATCTACCACAAAAACTCTCAAAAAAATGGAGACAACATCAAACCACCTACCATATCGTTTGGAAAACAATACCAACAGTTAAAGATAATCCACAATGGTTTACTCACCCTATCTGCTAAGAAATTTAAACCCTCCAACATATCCAAATCCCGGCCCCGCCACCCCCTCATACAACACCAGATGAATGGTTCTATGATGTTGCATTAATTGCAAAAGAGGCCAACAAACAAGCTAGGAAAATAACTACCATATATACCAGAAAAAATGTCAAAAAAGCCATCTCTAAATACAGACAATTATATAAAACTAGCCCAAAAAAATCAATAGAAGAATCTTCAAAAACAATGATTCTCTACCGCTAGATTGTATCACCAATCAACAATACAATATCTTAACTAACCCTCAAGACATTGCCAATGAGATACATAGCCAACAAACAAAAAACAATAGACCTACCGTACCTACATGTAACTACTTTCCAAATCACACATCCACATGTACTTGTGCAGTAAGGCAATATCTATGGCATGACCTTAACGGCTTCACTATAGATAAACGTGGTGAACCACAAATTCTGCTACACACTTACTTTAATTGAGCCACATACGATACATGCCTCAAAAACCTAGGACCATACCGCATCCCAAACTCCATTTTAAAACTAATGCCCCCCAGATTCTACGAACTTCTCTCCCTATTTTTCTCTCACTGCTACAAACAAAAACAAATTCCTACCTCATGGAAAACTAGCTCTACAATATTACTATATAATGAAGGTAACCCCTCAATGCTTCCAAGCCATAGACCAATTGCCCTAGCCAACACTATCTACAAATTCTTCACAAGCACACTCACAACCATATTATTTTTATACAGACAAAAACATCAAATCTTACATGACAGCCAAAAAGGCTTTTGTGTAGAAAGAAGTACCGCTAGACAACTCCAAACCATATTAGCTGCACTTGAAGACGCACAATTAACAAACCAAGACATATATATTTTATATATTGACTTCAAAAATGCATTTGGCCCCATTGACCACACAAGATTATTAGCAATAATGTTGGACCTTGGATACACCACCAATGCAATTGCATTGGTTGGAAACATATACTCTCACTTGTCCACCTCATACATTGGGGAATATTTTGGAACAACCCGACCCATCCCCGTACAACGTGGAACTCTACAAGGTGATACACTAAGTCCATGCTTATTTATTATCTTCTTAGAATCACTACTAAGATGGATACAAAGGAGAAATAACGGTTACACCTTTGGAACATTACAAGTCACCATTAACTCGGCCGCCTATGCCGATGAACTTGCCGCTATAGCTAGAAAACTCAAATCACTACAAACCCAACTCAATAAAATTGACAAACTTTGCGATTGGTCCTATAAGGAGGTTGGCACCCAAAGATGGAGGTATGTTATCTTGTGAGCGGCGAGCGGTGAGCACTGAATTTGTGACAATTTTTTGAATGGTTTTTATTATGGAATGAAAAGGGACGCCTATCGCCGTGGCTACAGGCAAGCTATTTTTACAAATTTATGAAAAAAATTGTAGAAGGACAAGAAAATGTGGACATCAAACTGCATTATATTTTTTTAAATATCAAAGAGGCGCCTATGACCGTTGTTTACATTTAGACTATTTGGACCAAATGTCAGAATTATTATATTATCAATCAAGAAAAATTCATCTGTCAACAATACATTAAGGATTGTAGTGAGGCCATTGCAACTGTGATAACCACAAATCAAAATCCTCACAAAAATAACCAACACAAAGAAACAAAGTGGAGGAATCACCATTCCTCTCCAGAAAATTCTTCGTCGCTCACCTCGTTAATAAATGGTTCACTAGTACTTGATCCACTATTATTTGAATCAGTACTAGCCTCCTATGCCTCTACGTCTATAAAAATCTTCGCTCTCAAGTCCAGTCTAGCGGTCGGTGGACAACATGGAGGCGACGGCTTTGCTGCAACTGCGACAACAACAGCCTCTACATACTTAGGCAAGACATGCGACTGCTCTAGACTGACAAACACGCTTGCCAAGCGAGCCAACATTCCAACATGAGGTGTTAATGGAGAAGCCATCAACGACGGCAAGAACCATCTACATACAATTTTGATTAGAGATGCGACTTGATAGAATATAAGGAATAGAAAGTCATTTGAGAGGAAGAGGACTAACTTACAAGTTCTCTATGGCGTAGTCTTGATCTCAGGCTTGTCATCACCATTCTCCAACTGCCGCTTTGCGAGAAGGCTCCACCACAAGCTCTATCACAAGCATTTGCAGACTCCATCTCTACCGTGAGGTGGATAAGAGGTCGGAGCACCTCGTCAATTAAATCTTTGTTTGCCTTCAAAGCAAGGATATGGCGCTTGAGGGCCTTGTAAGCCCTTATGGATGCCCATGAAAAAAGCGTGGAAAACATTAAAAGTTACAGTTAGAATTATGAAACCATAAAAAAGAGTCAGAGAAAGTAAGATATTAACCCATAGATGCGGTGATGTCCATAACAATCTCATCCTCCTTCGTTCAAAGATCGATGAGAGCCTCCATGAGGTTCTAGGAGTTCTCTCTTGCACCCACCATTGTGTCTCAATTAAGGCCCTCAACATGAGAGAGTCATGGGTAATGAAGTTGGTCAAATGACCATCAGTCGATAACTCAATCCCATTCGCCAAAAGCTCCATTATGTCGTTGAAGACAAATGGAACTGTCGGACTGGTCTTCCTCACAAAGCACTTGACCATGAAGGTCTTGTGCGTGCGGCCTGGCCGTGCGTCAGAGAAGAGGGGAAGTCCTTTGATGGCAAACCACTTCAACTCCTCTCGATAATCCGCCCACGATGCCCAAGACACCAATCAATTAGAAATGAACCTCAAATTTGGGTAAAATACAATGATTGCCCCTCCATTGCAAAGAAACTCCATCGCCGGCTTAAAGTACTTCTGAATCTAGGGGATTCCTTCCTGCTGTTCGTGGGTGGTACTGTGGGAAGCATGTTCCACACTGGGACTACAGTACCACCTTTGTTGCTCGGGACAGGCAAGTCCTCTAGCACATCAAATACAAACAAGTCCGCCAACCCGTCGTCGGACGGATCCCTGTTCAAGTACCGCGTCCTTGATACGCCGTGGGCCTTCAACCACTACGCCATGTCCCTCCAAACCGGTGGAACATCCTCCGAAGATGCAACACTATCAAACGCAACAAAGATGGAGATGACACTCTTGCACAGTACCTCAACGCCAACGCTTGACTTGACATGCTCCATTACGGGAATGGAATAGATCGTATGCGAGGGCTTGGCAATGTAAGTTGCAAGTCGACTGTTGATAGATGGAGAACACAAAACGTGTTCACTACTAGTGGCTGGTGCTAAAACGCTCCCAGACCAACCACCAAAAGCAATTGCTCTGGCCCTTTCTTTGCTACCATTGCCATAAGCTCCTTGTTCCTGAGAATTGTATCCTTCTGTTCCTTCTTCGCAATCTCTTTCTCCAACCATCCAATTGCCCGCTTTGCCGCCTTGGCTGCAATCTTCATTGCGCGCTCCGCTACCTTTGCCTTGGCCTTCTCAGAAAGCTCTGGCTCTTCTGTCACTAGAACAGAAGAGCTGACTACAGCGCCCGCTCTAGACTGCAAAGCCAAGGCATCGCAAGACTCCCGATGTTCCACCTCATTTCTCGGAGGTGGAGCACTGTCACGCAACTCCAAGTACCAGGGACATTGAGTTAGGTGATGACGACCAATTTGCCGCAGCTGCAAGTCGATGAAGATGCAATCCTTGCAGACAATAGTATCAATCAACTTCTTGAATCGGATGGACAAATGCCGCGGCTGCAGCACACTATTGTCAATTAGTTCCCTCTAAAAATACCTAAGAACCACCTCTTCAAGGTCTGCAACATCTTGGGCTGCTTTAGGAACTCTTTAGACTTCACGTATCCGGAATTCACCCCCAAGTGATTCTTGAACGCCCTATTCCAAAAAGTCAGAGAATGAGACTTGATCCATAAATCGATGTCAAGGATTGGATTTGGAAGGCCCTTTGTCTTGATGACAACGTTATCCTCCTTCACAATCTTTACAAACAACTTCTCTGCCTCTTCCACCTGCAAATTATAAATTGTTGTCAGTAACACATTTATGTTCACAAAGATTGAAGTAGAACAACAACACTCATCCAGAAAACATAACTCTACCCAGAAAGAAGCCACGTCAAGCCATGGGCAAAGATTGGTATCCAAGCACGGAGCCTTCGGGAAGCTGTACTCATCTTTGCTTTCCTTACATATGTTCTACCACCGCATCCAGTGGCCCTTAAACCTGGCTACAACCTTGGTGGTAGAAATCAACTGAAGCTTATTTAGCGTGATCTCCGGCTTGTTTTGATATACGTCGTAATGGTGAAAAAACTGAATAGGAAGGAACCATACAAGGAGTAAACATAAAATCTGGGCTTCATAAATTGGTCACCACTAACTTCCATAGATTTATATGAATGGACATTCACATAAAATTACAAGATACACATACCTTGTAGAAGAACTCCTCACCATTTACTCGGATTTGCGATTGTAAGCAGACGGGTGAGCGGGATACTGCAGTGAGTCTTCTTCTTCACCACCGCTTCAGAGCATTTTGTAACCAGTTCCGCCGAGCTCCCAATCCGTTCAGCTCGAACACATGTGACAAGTGAGTCCCGATATGAGCAAATGCAATCCTCCTGTGCGGCAATCAACTTCGGCTACAGAGACAATCAACAATAAAGAGTTTAGCAAAGTCTTCCATGAATTGATTCAATAAGTGATTTAAAATAATCTGAGTTTATACATTGTGAACGTACCTCATACAATAACTCAATGAGGAATGCATCAAAGGTTGTATGGTACCATTTCTTTGTCCCTTTCTGCCCCCACTTTGCCAGACTCGCGTGGTAGTCCTCCTCACTGATCAATCCCTTCAATTGATCAAAGTCCAATAAATCAAAATGTTGAATTCTCATTAGGTCGTGTGTAAGCTGCTGAGTCACAAAAACAAAATCCTTCTGCATGAAAGTCAATGTACATAAACCTCAATAATGTTGACTTTCCTTAGTCACAGATATTCAGAAAAAATGATTTTAGACTTGCCATAATCATCGGTTTGAAAGCGCTTGCAATTCTGACTTGACCTGAATTATTGCCTCAAACTTTCTATCGTCCTTCCGCCAGAGCTCTGACCAAACCGCCTGCTCTTCCGGAAGAACTTCCCTCTCCACCATAGAGAAATTCTTCAAAGCAAAGTAGAAACATGCTGAACCCGGGCGGTGCCCTTTCACAAACTCACCTTTCAACTTTTCAATGTTGGGCTTCATTGGAACACAGACCTTTGTCATGGGCAACATCCGGCACAAGGGGGATGTGAAGCTCCAGCATGCGAGGGAAGATTGGCCTCTGTTGAACATCATAGGATGTCCCACAAATGGACTTCCTCAATGCTTGCCCCATTGACTCCAAGCCTAGATCCACCCCCATTACCGGAGCATGGATTTCCGGAACCTCTACTAGTACATCCTTACTCAACTCCTCAGTGGGCAAATGCATGCTATTAGTGAGCGTGCCCATATCCGCACCATCCTTGCCGAAGTCCTGAATCACCGTGCCAAAGTCATGTGCTGTTGTGACCGTTTTCGAAGACAAAAGCCCAAATCCTCTCCATCTGGGGTTCCATCCATGTTGAAGTCCCTCATCTGGATCATTGGAGAAACCACGACATCACGGCCATCATATGACCACCAGCATTAACTCGGCCTGAAGCTGCACCAGGACTACCAAGCATTCCAACAACAAACTAGTGTCGTGCACAACAAGTTGTCTATACGAACAGATGCCGGAGCAAATAAAATCATGAGAAAGCCACAAGCACAAGCAAGATCATGAACGGTGTTGCATTCACAGGTCAGTAAATTACATCCCATAAATGAGAGTATATACTCACGGCGATAGTGAGCACACCAACGTGCTGCATTTGAGGGCCGTGCACATAGAAGGTGCTCATTTGTATACAAGCAGAAGCATCAATACCATGAGCAAGCTACAAAATCAAGATGATGTTGAGCATGCACTATGTTGGGCAATCATAGGCCTTTCCAGCATCAAGAAGCAAGCACGGGCTCCATTTCTAGGTCAAGCCCGAGCTAGAGCCCAATATCAACAAACACATGCATGAATTTTAAAGAATGAAAAAATTCCAATAACTACTCTTGGTGTGCCTTGGATAAGAGGCCCTCTCAAAGGGGTCATAAGTGTTTTTAAAATTCAATTTCCAATGCTTTGTTGGAGCAACTTCAGCTCATGCATTCAATCATCAGGACGAGATTGAGCACCTTATTGTGTTGCATTCCAGAGCCGTGCATAGAAAATGCAACTCCTCAAATTCAAGTAGGACCTTACAAAACCAAAACAAAAACAGCGTGCAACAAAAACAAGAAAAATCATGCACAAGGTCCAGCATTCAAAGGCTACTAACTGAGCATCACAATTATTGTACTCAAGCACGGCAGCTGGATTCACTTGCAAGCCCGAACTCGAGCCCAGTATCAACGCACAAGTTCTTTGAATATGAAGAATGTAAAAGTACAAATGACTCCTCCAGGTGTGCCTCGGATCCGAGGGCCTCTCACAGGGGACTCAAGTGTCATATATAATACAACTTGTGAGTACTACCTAGGCAACTTCAGCTCATGCAAGCAAGCATCATAAACATGCATGAAATTTGGAGAATGAAGTAGTACATGTGACCCCTCCAGGTGTGCCTCGGATCCAAATGCCTCTCACGGGGGGCTCATGTGTTTCTTAAAATCAATTATTTGAGTGCAACTTAGAAAATTTCAGCTCATGCAAGCAAACATCATGACCTAAACATGCATGGATTTTTTAGAATAAAAAAATACATGTGACCCTTCCAGATGTGCCATGGATCCAAGAGCCTCTCACAGGGGACTCAAGTGTTTTGAAAATTTATACTTGAAGAGGGAAACATGGGCATTTTGAGCCCAAACACTCAAACATCAAAAAGAGAATTAGCTAATTAGGATGTTGCATTCTTGAGCCGCGCATGGTCAAGGAGCCCATACGAACAAAAGCTATACTTTGCAGTTACATATCAAGCCACAAATACAAGCACAAACACGCACGAGGTTATACACTTTGCAGTCATGCAACTTTGCGCTTGCACGGTTGCTGCATCTCAAGGTCAATCCCGAGCAAAAGCCCAATTTCAACGCACACAAGCATGGATTTTGAAGAATTAAAAATGAACGTGTGACCTCTCCAAGTGCGTCTCCAATCCGAGGACCTCTCAAAGGGGACTCAAGTGTTTATAAAAATACACTTTTTTGAGTGCAACTTAGGCAACATCAGCTCATGCAATCAAACATCACAATGCAAACATGCATGGATATTCAAGAATTAAAAAGTACTAGTGACCCCTCCAGGTGTGCCTCGGATCTGAGGGCCTCTCACAGGGGTCACATGTTTTTTGAAAATTTCAACTTGCACACCGAAAAAGCGGTATTTTCAGCCCATGCATACAATCATCACCACGTCACTGTCCTCACCAAGGTGCGCATTCCAGGGTCGTGCACGAAATCTGAGGTCCTATTAAGCAATATCAATAGCTTTTGATAGCATGAGAAACCAACGTATTGAAGCAAGCGCATGCACAGATGGCAACAATCACGCAATGCTCTACGAGGAACACGGGAATTTGTAGCAGTTAGGGTTTTGCCATTCACAAGTCAAGCCAAACTATGTGCCAAATATCATTGCGCAAGCAGGGTCAACGGTATCTTTCAAATCATGCAATACAATGTCGACGAGCAGAGAATTACTAACCTTCGACTGTACTCGCTGCTGAACTTGATTAGCTTTGGTTCCCGCACGTCCCGCCGCGAGTTGGTTAGCAAAGTCTCCACCTTCAGTCACTTGAACATGGCCAAGCCACAAATTAAGCACAATGCAACATATTCAGAAATTTTATACAAAAACCCCTCATCTAATCAACACATGATCAATCTATGTTGTGAATTTCTTGAAGGCATCAAATTATCGGTGAGGGTATGGACATATAGTGCAATTACAATATCAAACAAAGCACGTCTATTCACTCACACATTGAACGATATCTGGACGGTCTGCAGCACCCAACTTTAAAAATTTCTATTGCGGACAATAGTAAGGTTATTGAAATAACAATGAAATTCAAAATCTCTACCAAAATCTTTGATGATAAATTTGAAGGTATTTGAACTTCGTCAAGATGATTCACCTGATCTCGACCGACGTCCTCCAATCGAGTTTTCTTTCCCCGACACTTTTCTGTAGCCGCTCGTTGTCTTGCAACTGCCCGATACGTTTGTAAATATCCTCTCCCGATGCTTGCAAGAGACAAGACATCACTTAGTGAGTTTCTGGAGCTGAAGAAAAATCTGAATCCTAGTATTCCACGAACTCAAGAAGAAGATAATCATCTACCTCAAGGAGGGATTCGGTTTGAAGAATCTTCATCTGAATCTTATGAAGTGGTTCAGAAGAAGAGAGCTAAAGGGATTTTGTTAGAAGAATCATCTTTTTAGAAGATGATGACCAATCTGAAGTGCATCACCGAGTTCTACCTAAGTTTGAAGAAGCGAGTGATGGTCATCAAGCTGATGAGGATTTAAAAATTGTGGTAATCAACTAAAATCGATTGAAACCCTAAATCCTCACAAATCTCAAATGGTTGCAAGCTAACCCAACTAATCATTCTACACGAGCATTTGAGTATGCTTGATCACGATCCCCATTAAGGCCTCGAATTCAATGATCACGATGACGAGGAGATTCACCTTTAACAAACATAGTGTAGGAACAGGGCCACAACAAGTGAAATGACGACTAGGATCAACTTGCTAAGCATGCCCTAACACATGCAAGATCACGTCATGCATCGTCACACCACGAGCTCGATATTATTAATTTATTGAAATATTAAAACAAAGGTGAACAAAATGTAGTGCACTGAATACTTTGCGTTTCAGTGTATGACTAATGTGTCCCACGAATGATTCTTAAAGTTAGCTCTAGAATTGAAAAATGAGACGGCGGGGCCAATGGCGGTTCCAACTGCACTAGCCGTTGTTTCCCCGCATTTCTACGATCGGGTCTTGCTCGTGAATGAGGTGTCCTAGACAAGGATACATTTCTAATCCTTGAGGATCGTGATGGATTTCCTTGCTTCCGGGTGCCATATTGTCGTCTTTACTTTGACATTCGAAGTCGTCTACAATGACGTCAGCGACGTTACTCCCTTGCATTGAACTTTTCGACGCATTTGGTCTTGGGAAATCACTCATCATAAATACTTGTATCGACTCCTATTTCCCTCCCTCTTCACGAGAATGCCCAAAAATGTTGGTCACCTCCAGATGATGAAAGAAAGTAATGGTGAATGAGAAATAACTGATGACTCGAACTAATCCATCATCGTTACGGATACAACACATACCTGGCCCGTGCGATCCTTTTTTGCGCTGCCTCTACAATATTTGACAGATCACGGAGACGCACACCCGACTCTGGTGTCCGATCTTCATGACTCTGCTCAGCTGAGAGGGCCTTCTGTTGTCCGATCTTCATGACTCTGCTTAGCAGAGAGGGCCTTCTGTTGTCGTTGCTGCTTCAGTGTCTTCTCCTGCTTTAGATTGGAGTAATGCGTACTTCGTCTCTTCCATCCACCCTTGCTAGTCATCCTTCTGCGTCCTTTCTATTGATTGCTCACCATTCTGCATTCACCTCGGCAACTCGCAAAGATGACATAGTACGACTTGACAGTACTTCAAAGTTGCATAGTTGAAGTCATTAACCTATTCCTAGCACCTGCAATCGGAATGGCACATGCAATCTAGCTATTTTATCTAATGTTGTCAGCCTTTATTTGAACTTTCAACGTGCAGCTAAACCAAGCTAGCACCATCTCTATTGTTTGCCTCCGCCGTCACAAGCCTTGTATTTCTGGATTTGTACTATGTATTATTGAAGTAACGACAAAAAAGATGATATTTTGTTGAAGGGCTATCTTCTAGACTTAGGAGGCACCACTGGCAGTGTACCCAATTTGTATACTCCTTACTTTTCTTTAGTTTAAAAATTTGTAATATTCATTTCATAGCCGTCAGAAAGGATGCAAGTGGATCTGGCAGACTATGATTTCATTATTTTGCGGTGATTGGACAACTCGGACTTTCTCACTTAATTTCTAAGGCAACGAGTTGAACTCATCCTTGGTACACCGGCTTAAGTTATCAGTAGTCATTCTAACTCCTTTGCCGTTGAGAGTTCCTACTCATGGCGTCGCTCACATCTCACCATCAAGGTGTTCTGCTTGTCATGTCCGTTGGTGAGAATGGCACTATGAATGTTCCCGAGGCACTGCTCAGTATTTGCTTTGGATTTAGGACTGGAACCGTTGATGTCGAATATGAGATATTTTATAGTTCGGGAGCTTTAGAACATTCTATCAACCAAGTAAAAGACCGGGACGAAATAGGATTTGTGTGGAATTTTTGTTGTGGTTCTTTTAAAGTATATTGTGTTATGGATGCTCAAATGTTTGCTCATGCCTCGTGTACCGTTATGACTCCTAATTTAGAGTCGGGTGATACGGTGCTAGTGCCTGGTTTGGGCACACGGTCTAGCCCCACCATTCAGCTTCTTAGTGACACTGAGGATGAGGAGGTCTCTAATGTCAACTTGGGGGAATCATTGTACACCCTCAAGTCACAAGACTTAGTTCGTCTTGATGAGTGAATTCAGACCCCAGTACATCCCTAATATCTCTATCACTTTCCTTCGGACAGTCTCCTGTCCATCCTAAGTCTAGTAGTATTTGTAGTATCATTCCATGTGTCCGCAAGACTTGTTCTAAGAAGAGGTCCCGCTCTGAGTTGGCTCGTGTTGATTTTGATGATCTAGAGATTACTCGTGTCAAGTATCTGCCTCCAAAATACAATGGGGACATCATGTTTGAACTTAGTTGGAAGGCAAGCTGGATGGAATGAGTAAACAATACGACGGTCACACATAGTGCAGGACAATGACTACAAACATCATGAAAGACTTTAGTCTCACGTACTGCAAGCCAACATGTACTTGACAACTTCAATGCCCCAACATTAATTGTGATTACAGATGTAGGAACGAGGGTCGCAGTAATCAAACCTAGTGGAGTGGTCTTTCCGTATCCCCGTATGCTATCAATGGCGCTCCATTAGGAAAATCAATCGTGTCATGTAATGTTTGTCAATCCTTGCCAATTTGTCTAGATATTTATGACGCGCGTATTTATTATGTGACGTCTGTAGATCCTGAACACACCAAACTTGCCATTCATCTTGGATAACACCATCATCCAATCTCGACAGGGATCAACCAAACCGCAATGGTCGTGATGCATGAGTGCATTGCCAAGGATATCCAGTGCACATCGAAGGCTACTAATTCCACAATCATCATGGCTGCAAGCAAGAATTACCTTTTAGTTCACCTCATCCATCATGGGTCCGAATCTTTAAACCTTGAAGGAGCATCCATAGATGTTGTCCTAGATCAGTTTGAGACTCTATCGTCGCCAAATATACAGAATTTGGTGTCGACATGCAAGCGCTTCTACAGAAGAAGGAAGGGGGTAATGGACAACATCATGGAACTGAAGGAATTGTGGAAGTCCGTCTTCATTCACGAGAACAAATTCACGGGCTAATCCAAAAGTAAAGTGTTTGTTTTTAAAATGTCTCTCAATCGGCCTAGTAGTGGTGTTGGCCTTGTTAGGCGGATGCAACCCAGTGGAGACCTCCAAGATTGTTGGATGATGTTGGATCATGTCAAGCGTGTCAAAGACTGGAGTACCATGGCATGCCATGTGTATGACAGTAAGTTTTGTAGAGTGATGACAATAGCCATGTGCAATATGTAATCGAGGATGCCCAATGTCATGTAAAGAAAGATCAATGACCACGATACATCGAGATTTCTAACCAACATCAAACAAACAAAAAACATACACTAAAACAAGTATACGTAGTACACTCTGAAGGAATAACTAAGGAATCACAAGAGTAGTCAAGCCTCTCGCACTCCACAAAGAGAGAATCAACGAGTGCAAATGGTATAAGAGAATGCGGAGCCATTACGAATGATAAACAATCACTTGCAAGCAAAGGTAATTGATCACTAAACACACTCTAACTCACTTACAAAGCTTGACTTCACAAAGACGCCAACTCAAGGACGTGTGCGGCGCTATACACACACACAACCCTAAGTGGATGGAAAATATCCATGGATGAATGTGGTGTGCCACCATACGTCCCTAAATCTGTAGATTAGTATCAAACTAATCTACGCTAAAATACTACGATGCAAAGAGGTCCTCGACGCCACGTCCTGTGACACGAAGCTGAACAGCTGTTTTGAGAGAACCTCAACAATACATGATGAAGCACGGAGTGAAGGACACGAACTTCAAAGGGTTCATGGTTGACAGTGCCGACGTGAATTGACACATTGTTTGGCAAGTGTATGGCAGCGGTGACGAGGACGTCCCCATTGAAAATAGAGAACGGACATGCTTGTTTCAAAGGACAAAGTGCCTTCAACGAGCAACCATAAGAAGCATTCTCCTGCCTTCCAAGATCAACACATTGCTCTTTGTAAGATATGGAAGAACGCTATGTCACAAGAGGAGGCTGAAGCACAATACAACGTTATCCAAGGGTGGTGGGTGTCATGTAGAGCCACTATCGAGAGCGGACGTCGTGCCCTAGAAGATTGGATGGCTTTTTGGCACTTTTGATATCGACAATGGGATGGCGCAATGCAGCCTGTAAGTTCTTCTCGTGTTTCTTTTAATTTATCTTGTTTGTTAGAATGACTTATTAGTGAACCCTCTAGTGAGAGTGGATGTGTCTTATCAAGACCTCACACTTGACGAGCAATCTGACAGGCAATCCTGCAACCTTGCGGAGACAGTCCGCAACCATTGGCTCCAACAATCCGAAAATACCATGACATGTTTATACGTGGCTACAGTGGATGATCTCATCCGGGCTTTCATGCAAATCACTTTGTATCGAGTGTGCTTAAAAGAAGCACCTCCGGGAAAGGTCGAGACAAAGGTACGCTTTGTTTAAGATTGCCCAAGTTTTTGGTGATCCCAAACTCATAGTAGAAGCCTTTAGGAGTTTCCTAGGGACAGAGGATCTTTTAACAAAGATGGGCGGGCTTGAAGGGGCAGAGACTTCTAGGTCTACCAAGCGCAAGCTTGATATGCCACTCGGTTCTAGTCACGACTCCCACCGGTCCAATACGGTGAACTACTCAATTCCACAAGATGGCACAAAGGTGACTCAAGCGCGGATTGAAGAGGACCTAAGTGGACAAGACTTTGGAGTCCGACACACAACATTAGTGTTGGAATTCGACTGTGATCTGTCAAAGTGGCACATTGTTCGCCTCTCAAAGACCTCTCACCAAAAATACTAGGTATTCCAGGCTCACACTGGTGAGAAGTGTGGCACTAGAGTTGGACGTGGGAGCCATGGTACATCAACCCCAACATATGTTGGCACGAAGAAGGAATTCATTTCACCTCGGAATACTTCCATTGAGTTTTGGTTTTGTGTTGATGATATTGGCCGATGCGTGAAGGGCTCAAGGAAACCATTTGTGGTAGATTGGCCATCAGTTCCAATGACGTGGCCAGTAAAGCTTGGCACTAATTTAACAATGCAAGAGGTTTTGTCGTTGGAAGAAGGAGGTTTTCAATTAGAGCAACGCGGAGCTTTATCACCTCGAAGACAATTTCAAGTGTCTTTAATCATGCCTCTCCCGCGGTCCCACTTTCCCATTCTAGAGAATCCGGATTCATACCATACCTTCCGCAACACCTACCAGATTTGCAGAACTCTAGATGCGCTATCGATTGAGCACCGGAATAAGTGGTCAAGCGCCACACTTATGAATAATTGTTGTCTCCAATCTTTGTGCCATACCGTATCCAAGATAGGGATGCCTTATCAATCTTGAAGATGTAATTGGAGGCGTTGAGGAAGAAGGGGCAATATAAATATTGAAAGCCTGTGTATTACATCTTATGTTACTTATGTAAGATAGACTACAAGGAGGGCTTATTCATGCATGCTTCAAGCTACGCTATAGCGAAGTTAAGCGCATATTGGAGCTTGTTAATATTGCGGAGCAAGCATGACCAACCCAAGGAAATCCTATTCTTCATCATTAATTCTATTTCTTAGACAGCTTGTATTCAACATGTTGAATTGGTATTGCATCTCGTGGTATGGCTAATAGTCATTGTATCAGTGTTTTTCTCATTGCTATTTTTTCTCTATTTGTTTTTACCAGTATCAATATTTTTTTTAAAAATCTATTCTACCATGCTTAAGGTGCTATGTTGGCAACTGGCGGCAGTTTCATCAAGTGGAGACAACATACCATAGCCAAGATTTGAACCCGCAACAACTCCATTAGGAGAAATCGGGTATCTCCCACCGTTACCCGGAAGTTTAGGGTCATCCCAAACCATTGATATATGAGTACATACATCTTGTCATATTGCTTTGATGAATAAAATATCTTACTCCACATCCGCCACTTCAGCACTTGGTTTGCATTCTAAGTTTTTACATTTCAATTCTATGTATGTGAGGCCCCTAAAGATGTTATCCTTTAGAGCAAATAAATTTTTTTAAATCATTTAAGGACAGGAGTGAAGAAAAGGGAAAAAAAATTGTCAATGGTTAATGCATCCACGGCTCTATGATACTTTTTTAATTTGGAAAATTTTCCAACATTTTCTGTCAAAATTTATAGATATACCATTTATTTCCTTCAAAATCCTTTTTTTTTTAAAAACTGGGTCTTTTTCCATTTTCAGGCTTTTTTCTGCTCACCGCTCACCAAATAGCGTCGTTGCTGAAAAATGTGCCGCTACAGGATGTCCAAACAAATCCAAAATGAATCCCACCGTATTCAAAGCATTTGTGCAAACCGCCAATATAAATTGCCGTAACCAACCCATTCCCATACTACATGAAAACAAACCATACGTGTATCTAGGCACAAACCTTGTCTCCTCACTAAAATGGAAGATACAAATCCACACCACTACCACAAAACTTAATAAACAATGCAAAGAACTAACAACCTCTCCGGCCACTATGAAACAAAAAATAAAAATGGTAGACAAAGACTGTGCTTAGACCCAGAATAGCATATAGTTTCTACGCAGTCCAATACTCCATGCCTGCTTTCAAAAAAATTAGACAAAAAAATCATAGCGATAAAAAATTCCATTTGTGGCCTTCCCAAATGTATATCAAATGTTATAACCCAACTACCACAAAACTTATTTGGATTAGAGGCTTTTTCCCTTAAAAATGCTTACCTCCGATGTATAGGAGAACAACTTTAAAACGTACTCAACGACAAAGGTAGACTTGGAAATTTTTTAAAAGGGCTCACCCACTCCATCCTCGCAAACATGGTGGTGCTAAAAACATTCCCAAAATCAACAAAGTTGATTGCATTAGATCACCAATCACCCAAACATTTTTTCTACAAAAAAGTGAAGCAAAAGTCTACTTAAAAAGCACACTTGCAGACTTTCTTCTAGAACCCTCATAATGTGTATTCAAAACAGTTTATGCTACTCCATCCAAACGAGTAAAAAGAGCCCTTAACATTGCCCAACAACTATTTTGCTACACCCATGCCCTAATACATGCGTCTCACCATACCTCACACACCAAAACCCCTATACACTCAAAGACGTATATATCACCACCAACAACAACATCCAACCCAGAAACAACTCCCCATCAATCCATCCCCCAACCCACCACATCCATTCTTTCCCCTCCTCAAACACACATCCTTAAAAACCCATCCACGTATCCCATAAATCTCATTATTGACCACAAACATAGAAAACATATTGACCCAAAGAAAATTGTAAAGAAAGATACCAAATATCTATGCCAATGGCAACAAAATAACAATACCTACAATAAATGGTTACTCCAAAGGAACCTCTTCCCATGGCATGACCAAAGCATCTCCACCCATAATTCCACAAAACTAACACAATATTATCAAAAAACCCAAAACAAATTCTACTTGAAAATCATCCAAACACACCACCTTCAAGAGCAATTTTGTGACTCAAGATCAATTACCCCACCAATAATCATTTCCCTCCTCAACATATACACAACCAAATGCAACCCCAGAAAAGACATTCTTACATCATGCAATACAATTAAATTTGTCCATGATCAAGCACATATATATATGAAAATATCAGGAGACATCTAATCATTATTCTCATCACTAGACTCCAATGGCTATGGAACCAAAACCATAACAAATTACAAACTTTCACAAACATAGAGCCAATAATTCAACCATTCGAAACTGAAATAGTTTGGCTATACCAACGATAGAAATACCGCATCTCAAAAAACGACCCCTTTAAACTTGCACAATACACACTGTCTACGCCCATTCTAAACTCACCAATCTCATCCTTCAACATTCAACACTAGTACTTTTCATCCCCTCTCACATGCTCCACCCAACTTACTAAGTTCTATTCACCTTTTGAAAGAGACAAAGTTTTTTGGCTCACTAAGAAACGCCTTTGACCACAAATGGATTGGAAATGGTATTGCACGCCCCCACAATATAGAAGAAACACAACAAGCAATACATTGGGCAAGACTTGCGGCCAAAAATGACCCAAACTCTACTTCTACTCTTATTATCTCACCAGACAATAACTCGTACCAAAACTTTACACCACATTTAGGCCCATTCCCAGATTCTCACATCATTGCACTATTTGAGGCAAACTCGGTCCCATATGAAGAACCCCCTTTACCACCCAAAGTACTAAACAAACCTAGAATCAAGCCATCTACCATACAAATACTATGCATACACCATCAAAACAATAATATTGGTACTTCGGAACAACTCGTCACACTTACCTCCATAACAAATAACCTCAAAATACATTCACTATATAGAAAAATAGCTCCACATACACCTCCCTAAACTTCGGTGAATTGTAACAAAAAATGGTTCTAGCTCAGATATGCCAACAAAACACAAAAAAACCACACCACACCACCCCTCTTTTCACATATTGTGACCATATCCCCTTTAAATTTGCTCCCCCATATAGTTATTACACAGATGGTTCCTTCAAAGTACCAAGAGAAGTTAGCCTAAGGCATTGGCATAGAAAAAAAGCCCGACATGGCATAAACAACTCAACCAAAGAAATTAAAATATCCAAAAGACTTTATGGATTCCAAAATATCCTCAGAGCAGAAATAATGGCCCTCCATAAAACCTTCCAAATTATCAATACAAAATACGCTAATGAACCGGCGCACATCTTTACAAATTTTACAAACATATTATATCTATTAAACATACAAATAACAAACCCCACCCTCTACAATAGCCACCCTAATCAAGCCATACTAGCATCTATGGTTCAAACGCATACAAATCGAAACCCTCCATAAAATTAGAGCACATGTCAATATACCGTAGGTGAACCTCTAGTTTGGCGTTTGTTAATTAGAAAAATGCTTGCCGAAATAAGTAGAAAAATATTTAATGAAATTGGCGAAACTAGAGAAACTCTATATTTATAGATTTTGTCACATTGGAAGACATCAAAGGGGAGTGGGGCTTGGAAAAGCCTTCCTTCAAGGTTGTGCATGCATGGAAACTTTGATTTAGAACCCCAAGGTCTTAGGTTCGAGCCCCACGGCTGTCAAATGTGCTAAATGCAATCATATGTGATTTCTTGTTGAAAATTAATTAATTTTTATTTTGGATGCCGAATGGCCTTTTCTCACTTTAATTAATTATTCGGCATGGAGGTGCCAAATTAGAGGTTCACCTATGGTAGAAGGAAACGAACAAGCGGATAAACTAGCTAAAGAAGGACTAGGTAATTTCCATAGAAATGCCAAACACCTGCATGAGGATGCCCACACTACTCCATACTACTTTCAAAGAGAAAATTGGTCTTCTAGGGAACACACCCCGGACAAAGGCCCCATAAGATTTTTGGATAAATATCTCAAAAACCATGATCTAATTAACAACCTAGATTTAATGTCATAAAGGCTCCCTAACATAGACAAATAAACCGGTAACAACAACATTGATAACGAACTCTCCACAAATTTTTGGAAAAACCCCACAATTACAGGCTCACAAAAAACACGCCTTATCAAATTCTGTACTGGACAGTATATGGGAAATGACAGTAAACAACTCTTTTTTGGAATAGAACGATTCCCATCCATAACATGCCCAATATGCGTCTCTACATACCCGGACACATGGCTACACGTGCTCCTAAAATGCTAAAACCATCATATACACTCTCTAATTGTCAAAAGGCACAATAAAGCAGTATTGGAAATCCGAAAACTAAGAGTATCCTCAAATAAATCATGGTGTTTTATACTCATGAATGACGGAACCTTCAACAACAAACCACAAGAAAACACAGTCCCTCCATGGCTACGTCCATATGTATGTGGAACCCAAAGATGTCACTATAATGCCAGATTTAAACCAGACATACTATGCGTCAAAGGACTACCATATAAAGACCCCCCACCTGACCACAAAAATACAAACCTTACTATCCAATTTATTGAATTCAAATGTTGTAATGGCAAATTTTCCCCAAAAGCAATCTAAAACAAAATCAATAAATATCATCCACTTATTAATGATATTGCAGCCCTTGGATGGAAAGTTGACTCCCTTATTGTCATCATTGCTGGAGCTAGAGCCACTACCTTTATCCCATCAATGAAAAGTCTCGAAAAAACATTCATCATCTACATTAACCCAATTAAAATGACATTCACAAAAATCAACACCATTGCTATTCAACATGCAATGTCCATACTTCTACACACTTTTAACCTACATGAGAGGGGGGAGTAGTTCCATTCTACTAAACCCAAAATTATATGATACTCTTTAACACGAGAGGGGGGAGTAGTTCCATACTACTAAACCTATATCTGGTGAACATGGATTTAGTGGTGGAACAAATAGACACTTTATTCACTCCGGCCCCCTTCGAGGACCAAAGTTTTTCTTCTTCTTGAGAAACAATCAGGGAAACCATTTCACTATTGCCAATTTTGGCACCTCCCCCCCCCTAGGTCTAAAACATTGGTAATTGACCATGAAAGTTTTGGCACAAGCTCATCTTTATATTGATAACATGTGTGCCAAAATTCAAGGCCAGATGATGAATACAAATAACCATCTTTAAAATCTACCAACATATGTAGCTATAAGAAACAATTTTGAATATCCTTTTTCGTATGCATCATGTGGCCTTCAAATTTGGCACACTTATAAACGTAGAGATGATCTTGTGCCAAAAACATCACAATTGTTTTTTTTAAATCAGCCTTAGGGAGGGTGTCAAAGTTGGCAGATGTGAATGGCTCGCAACTACACATCTTGGTAGATTTTGAATATCTATCTTGTATTCATCTTCCGTACCTGAAATTGGGCACACATGTTGTCAACGTAGAATGATCTTGTGCCAAAAAATTCATGGTAAATTGACAATTTTTCAGCCCTCAAGAGGGTGTCAAAGTTGGCAGCAGTGTTGTATGGAAACTAACATAAGGAAAAAAAAAAAAAAAAAAAAAAAGTATGTAAACTTGTGTGAGGGTACTGTACTGTACAGTACATCAAATGATAGCTTTTTGATGGAAACAACGTGCCATGTGTTGGAATCTAGTTGAATGGCCGTTAACTTACGTGGTCCACACAGAGCAAGGCAATGATCCATGGCGTTACGGCCCCAATTCCATCATCAACTAAATCATCATTTACCACATGATAGATCATATCCTAAAATATATTGAGAGAAAATCTGAGAACACCCATGTAGTTTACAAAAATACTGTGAAACAACATAAAAGGCTATGATCTACCTCCATCATTTCATTAGGAAGTCTTTCATATGGATCCTTCAGAAGTATAATTCTTGGGTCCATGCTGGATCTCATTCAAATGTTTGTAAGCTTTTGTAAGCTGATTCAGTGACTAATGCTGCATGAAACTTGTTTTAAAGGTGGTTTTAACCCTTTAACCCCTAAAGACCCAAGTGTAGGGTACAAAATTCTTCACTTTTACTGTAATTATCTTTCAATCTGTACGGTCAAAGTTTACTAAATTTGAACAACATCATCTCGTACAAGTTGAGAAGAAGATCCTACGGTTACATTCTCCAAAAGTCCATTTTGGCAAATTATATTGAATGGAGTAGAGATTCCTCTAAAAGGCCTTGGGCTTTTAGGGGTTAAGGACGATAGCCAAATGTGGTCTAGGAGGGTCTTAGAAATGGTCATCGTAATCCTGGACCACATTTGGCCATTGTCCTTAAAGGGTTCATAAAATCTTACCGAGAGTAAATATTCAACAAATCATTCTGGTGATAGTCACTTGAGCGAAACTTCTGATAGATAGTGAGCACTTGGATGATAAATCATGGCCTGTAAAACTTCAAGTTGACGTTGCATGTCCCATAACATTGATGGGGAGGTCATGCTGGTCTGAGAAATGCAATACTGGTACATTTGCTGAGGAGCTGCCATCCGTCTTTATTCCAGCCCAGGGGTCTGGCTTGAGTGGTCTGTGTTCCGTGTTATGTGTTGTGTTTTAAGTTCAGTGCTGGTGAAGGATTCAGTTGGTACAGGAGCAAGCATGCAGCAGTTCCCTATGTGCTGGCTTTGCTTAGTTCTTAGCCATGCCAACTAGATGGCGTACAAGTACCAACACCCAGCTTATGCACTTCTGCATGCTTTCTGGTGGTTCCCTTCCAGACAATAGGAGGCGTTGACAAAGTACATCTTAGCGTGATTAACCCCTAAGGTACCATGACAGTTTTACACCAAACTCACTTCAAAATTGTTGGATTCTAGTGCAATGAACAAAGAAGGAAACAAAACTTCATTTCTATTTCTGACCGTAGGATCTTAATTAAGACTTATTAAGTATTATACATACAAAATTTCATAAACTTTGACTGCATGGATTGAAAGATTATAGTGTTTGAAGTCAAACATATGGTTCATTATCTTCCCTACGTGCAGGATCAGCAGACTTTGACGTCACTTGGTGTCAATTTTTTGCACTACACAAGGTCTAAATCCATTACCATCTTGTTGAGCATGATGTTAATTCCTTATACACCAATTTTTAGAGGTATAGGACAAGTGTAGCATATTCAAAACAACTGTGCAAGGAGTGGAGGTTCGAAATTTGTTAATTCACACTTTAATTTTTTGTGAACATAATATGTTTTTGATTGATAATCTGAATGGTCAATAAGAAGGTTTACACCACATATTGTTGTGAAAAAAATAAAAAATAAAAAGATATCTAGGTTTTATGTGGAAAAGAAGAAGTTTTTTGGTACCTTGCCCAACAATGAGTGACAATGTGTGAAAATGTTTGACTTGGGTTGGTATGCTATTTTTCACTAAAGACAAGAACTTATTTAGACAATATGAAGGGAAATAATATTACTTGCGAGTATTGAAAATCTCAAATCCAATAGAGTGTCCTAGCAAAAGTTTTTTGAGGTGCCCGAGGTGCCGGCTCTCCCCATATGAAATTCAAAACCCTATAACTTTTTCATCAAATGTCCAATTTAGGAAAAACATTGTTTTCCTACTAAGGTCTTGGTAATGCCTTTCTATAGTGAAAATTTCAAAGAGGAATGTTGGAAATTGACACCATAGAAACGTGACCAAACTTTAGAAAGCCCATTTTTGACACTTGGTCCTATAGGGGTTAAACCCCACCGGAGATTCAACTAATATGTCCCCGAGTTGTGTGTTTTTCTATCTTTGTACCATACCATCAGACTCCCACTAACCTAAGAGGTTTCAGTTCTTTGTCTTTTACAGAGCTTACAGCATCAGTGGCAAGTGCTCTATGTCTGCATTTACATACCAAGCAACTCATCCAAGCTTAGGTTTGATGACTGAATGCACGGTTGCATCATCTATTCTACTTCCAAGGAGTATTCTAGAAGTCTCTGAGTTCTAAAATCAATGAAAATTTCTAATCCGTGTCATACTCGCTTCCATACTCATCTACATCTGAGTCACGGTTACCGCCCACATCTTCATCACTTGATCCGCTCGGTTCGCTTGATCCATTCTTATCTGAACTCAAGTCAATTTTTGCATCCGAATCAGAATCATCGGTGGGCGGGAGGAGCTTTTCAAGGTCTATTTTGTCGTCCTCATCATCAGTCTTTGTATCTTGAGCTAAATCCTTGTCGACCTTCACATTCTTGTAATATTGGGCGTCATCCTCGTTGCCGAGAATCTTGAATTGCATAGATGATTTTGGAGCCTTGCCTTTGTTTCTTTTGGGAGTGGCCTTTCCATAACGTTTGCCCCCAAGTGTAAATTTTAGAGTACACACCTTGCACTCGTATCTAGGTTGGCTTGTGCTTTCATTTGCAAATTGGAGGAATCTAATAGTCGGTGGACCGTTCTCGCATGTTGGACATACTCTCTTTAATCCTTTGAGTGACTCGACCATGTCTTCCTCGTTACAAACCCTTCTCCTCTTCTTCTTACTGCCATCCCCCGTCTCTTCGTCCTTCCTAGACCTTCTCAAATTTTTCTTTCCACCATCCACTTCCTTCTCGGTTAATCTTCCTTTCTTCTTTTCACAACCAGTCCCTTCCCTTGTATACTTTTGCTTTTCATCCATCCTTCCCTACTTAAATTCTCAAACAAATGTCCTCAACTTATAAACTACTTAATAAATGTATTGTACTAAACTTCTTAATAAATGTCTTGTTCTTAACTTCTCAACAAATGTCCTCAACCAAAACTTATTTTCTAATATTTTCCTTTGCTTTCTTGTAGTGAGTATTCCAATGCTTTATTTGACACAAGTGAGAATCATTTCAGGGAGAAAGAGCCTTGGATAACAAAGAAATAATGTTGCAGGTGAAACCAACGTACTGTTTATATATACCTATTCAGACTCAAACCTAAAGTAAAAGCACTAAGAATAAAGTAAAAGCACCAAGAATAAAGTAAAAGCACTACAAATAAAGTAAAAGAACTATGAATAAAGTAAAAGCACTCAGAATAAAGTAAAAGCGAAAGTTAAAAAATAAAAGGAGATGGTAATATAGCAAAAGATCATGAGGCGAGTGATAATGCTCATCAGTCGGTAACTGTGCGTGACATGCAAGTAAAGCAAGATATCTACTCTAAAGTTTATGTTTGATATAGGCATACATTATAATTTATAAATGCTATAAGTTCTTCCTCTAAATGAATATCTTCACCAACTATGTTGACAATGATCCCCCTCTTTATTTAGTACATGTTCATGTACTTTTAGTAAAAAATTCATCTAAATTAGAAAGTTAGAGCGCTTTTAAATCATAAAGTACCACTTCAATTAACATGAAATTCAGTGTAGCACAAGTGGGGTGATAATATGCACTCTTGATAAACATTGAGAGGTACATGATACTACATTTAGTGTATTCAAACTATATCTCTCTATATAGTATTATTCAATCGGTAAAGCCAACCACCATTGTATTTTTTATATGATTGTCTAAATTTTTTTGATTTCATTGAGCCTATTGAATTATATGGGATTCTTTCAAATTTTTGTTGTTGTGTTTGAAGTAGTTTTGGATTGGTTTTTGTAATGCTAGAAGAAAATGGGTGATACTCTGTGAAGCCAAAACCTAGGATATCCGAGTATATAATGGAATATAGAAATAAACATTGGATATACATAGTAAATAATGGATATATATATTAAAAAATGTAATGGGTATATAAATATTAAGGATATATAATGGATGTAAGTTGATGAATTCATTTATATATATAATGTTGTAAATTGATGAATTGATTTTTATAAACAATGTTGAAAGTGATCATTTCTTTGAGTAGTATTGATAGTTGTGTTCTCAATCAAAATATTCATCAAATGTAAAACGTTGTACCACTAATAAATCATATAGTACAACCACAACAAAATATTTCCTAGGATACAATGCTTATCAATTTAACCCCTAAAGACCAAGAATACATAGCAGGGTACAATATTTTTTACTTTGACTGCAATTACCTTCCAACTTGTTCAATTAAAATTCAAAAAAAAATTACCACATCTTTAGGGGTTAAATTGAAATTTATGATTTAGAAAATGAGATAAAGATTTCTCTAACATTTTCAGTTGAACATGGATGAAAATATAAATATGATAAGATTTGAATATATTAAAATTTAGTAAAGAAAATTTGTCAAACTCTTTATGTTGATAATGTACTCAAGAAGAGTTTCAAAACTTATCAAATGATTTTGCACCAAATGTTATAGTTTTTCGATAGAAAATATCACCATTATGGATACATTCATTCCTTAGATAAATTAGTATTTAGCTTTTGTTAACCTATAACCTTTGCCAAGTTTCAATTAAGTTTTAATCTCAACTAAGATCTCACCAGATCCATCCACCAAAAATATATTTAGCTATAACTTATTTGAGAAATGAGTATAGTATGTAATCACTTTGCAACAATAACATCAATTAAAGTCTATCCTATGTCTCGGTCACTTTCATAATTAATTCAAATGGAGAGTTGTCCAAAATGTTGGAAAATATAAAGCTTTGGTCCATGTAATGTTAGGGTGCTAACCCTATGATGCATTGGTGGTAGCCATGTAATATTTTAGGTGATATTCACTGTGTCCAAATCATTGTGTCAAAGAAAAATAATTCTTTCAACATAGAGGTGTTGAAAGCAACCACTAGGTATGATATATGTTTAATGGATGATTTTTGGCTTCAATGAAACTTATTTTAAAATATTAAAGAAAACATCTTCCTTAAAAAAAATCAAATAAATATAGTAAGGTCATACAATGGAAGGCTTGATGGAATAAAATTAATATTAACTTTACAATCAAAGGCCTAAAGGTTATAAAATCTACTAAAAATATAAGTTTTTAAATCACCAATTCTATAAGTTATAGTATGAAAACTTTAAATAAACCTTTTATCATGAGGTTTGGATAGTATTGGTTAAAGTTTGAATTCCTAATTGATAAAAGTCTTGAGGTGGACTTATACAAATCTTGGGCATGTTAATATGGTTGCAATTTATATTTGCAATTCTTGAAATTTTGTATAGAGATGCAAGAAGACAAAATACATGTGGAAGTATAATTTTTATTCGTTTTGGACTTATAGAAAAATAGTTATGCCATCTTAAAAAAAATTCAAGTGCGGGCATGTCAAGCGACTCCAAAAACTTTTGCTAGGACACTCTATCAAATGTAAGATTTTCAGTACTAGCAAGTTATATAATTTCCTTTCATAACGTAATAAAACATTTCTTGTCTCTGGAGAAAAATGCATTTTATCCCAAGTCAAACATTTTCACACATTGCCACACATTGTTAAGCAAGGTACCAAAAAAACTTCTTCATTTCCACATAAAACTCAAAAAAAATCATATTTTTTACTTTTTATTTTTTCTAATACAAGATGGGTGTGAGCCTTTTATTGACCATTTGGATTATCATACATACCAATTCACCAAAAAAATTAATACTGAATTAGCAATTTTGGAACCTCCACTCATTGCACATTTATTTTGAATATGCTAGACCCTTTCTCTAAGTCTAAAACCTGGTGTACAAAGAGCTAAATTTATCATGCTAAGCATGTTGGTAATGAAATTAGATCTTGCATTAATTTGACACCAAGTGAAGTCAAAGTTTGCTCATCCACTCAACGCAAGGAAGAAAATAAATTGTTTTTTGTACTTCAAACATGATAATCTTTCAATCCGTGCAAATGAAGTTGATGAAATTTTGTGAGTATTTTATCGAATAAGTCCTTATTGAGATCCCATAGTGAGAACTAAAATAAATGATTTTTGTTTCCTTCCTTAATTGTTGCACTAGAAGTAATAGTTTGGAGTGTTTTGGATGTGGATTTGTCAAAAAAACAATTAGGGGTTAAATATATTCTTAAAGATTATATTTGGTATTTTTGGATCTTTTTTTGGTAAATATGGTATCTACAATTAAAAATAAAGTAGAAATGTATATAAACCATACATAACTAAAATTAAATATAAATGTATATTTGATTTCATATCAAACATAGCCTTGCTGCTCAAGTTCTGCTAATTGATAGTAACTAATAAAAAACAAACATACACTTTATTCACGCCGGTTCCCTTTGGGAACCGACGTTCTTCTTCTTCTAACTAATAAAAACAAGTGCATTCTCCATGCATGCAATTTGATGATTTACAGAAAATATTGATGCTTTACATTTCAGCTATGCTCACATTTGTTATTAAGGTGGCTTTACACAGACATCTTACTGAAGTGAATATGCCAAAGAACATAAATTCTATTAAAATGGAATCTATTTCAATCATTGTTAGGTAAAGTACACAACAAACTTATTTTCCAAATTTATATTATACATTTTGATAATTTCAAAAAAAATACTACTATAAGATGTGGTATGAAGTTTGAACCTTCATTTTGATTCTCTGCTTTCTCATTCTATAACAAATTCAATCCACAATAATATAGATTTTGTATTGGCCATTGTTTCAAGTTTTTCTCCTTGCACAAATGTTTTGAATATGCTTCACCCATCCTCCACCTCTAAATATTGGTGTACATGCAAGTGACATCATGGTGGTATAAAATTTGACCGTGTGTGATACAAAAATTTGACACCAAAACAAGCCAAACTTTGTTGACACTCTCAAAAGAGGGAAGACAAAGAGCCTCACTTTTCACTTCAAACACCATAGTTTTGCAATTATGCGGTCAATGTTTATGAAATTTAATGAGCAGGTGATTTTATGAATGAAGAGTATATCTTACGGTTGAATATTGAAGAAGAAGAACTCCGGTCCTTATGGGGGCACGCGTGAATAGAGTGTCTATTTGTTCCACTACTAGGTCCATGTCCACGTTGAATATTGAAATAAGACTTGTAAAAAGAAAGTATTCCCTTTTTCTAGTCATTACACTAGAATGGGCAATTTTAAAGTGTTTTTCGTGTGAAATAGTCAATGAACTTCAAAGATTGATTGTGCTATCTCTTTGAACAATTTTTAATTTTGGAATTGCACTTCCATGTTAAAAGTCTTGCAGGAAACTTACCAAAAACTACAAATATTATGCATTTAGCCCTATGGTGGGTGGTTGAATCAAAACTATCACTTTAAAATCATTGCTTTTCCAATTCAAATATAAAGTTCACCACTAATTTATTGTAGCTTTTTCCCAACATGATACACACCCGTCTATTAATGGAGGTGAGAGTGAAAGGAAGCCCGTGAAGTAACAAAGACAAACCCCAGATGTATTGGTATAACTTAGTACTGTGCAACAATGAAAGCTTCACAGGTTGCTTGCCAACTCTTGTGAAAACGTCAAAATCAGTGAAGACATCACAATAAAGGTGACTTCAATGCACATGTGATTTTTATTCATGAGAACTCCATACGAAGCCTTTAACACACGATCCTGGGAGAATCTATGAGTATAATAGATTATACACAACATTGTCTACACACTTAGTACATTTCATCTCCACCCCACTTCAGGGGAATCACAATAGTTTGCCAACGTATGCATCAATTCGAGATCACGGAGATGTATTGGACAGCTCTTGCGGAGCTAGAAGTGCATTGTGAAAACTACGACGATCATAGGAAAAGCTACAACACCGAGCACCATATCAACCCATTCTAGGCTTCATAGGCCTTATAGTGCTAAATCATGATAGTAATTAGACTTAAATGGACTAGGTAACCTGCAAGCAGCCTCTGATAATGGAAATAACTTGTCTCGCCACTACAGTGATTGTGGATTCTCATGGCTTGACAAGATTATTTCCCGTAAATAGCGCTATGAACTTCCGTGGCTCAACAAGGTTATTTCTTATAATCAAGGCTGGTTACATACTACCCACTGCATTACCATTGTAATGAGGTGTAATAAGTCGTAAGTGTTTAAGTTCAGGGAGCTTCATAACGCCAATGCAATCGACAACCATTGGATAGGAAGGACAAGATTATTTCCCATAATCCAAAGCTCTTTGATGTTACCATAACCACCTCCTTTTGATTGATCATCATTGAGAAAGATTCTTTAACCCCTTATGGTGCCAAGGGAAGTGTGGCTTCCCCTTTCTAGTTTACATTGCATTTTCCGGCACCTTTAGTGGTTAAAGTGATCAATCAACATTTACTTTAAATACGGTCATATCCAAGCAATCTCTAATTATGTTTGTCTCATTTTAACAAGGTTTTATTCTCTTAATCAAGGGTTGCTTGCACATCAACATGTCATGATTATTGGCAACGATATCACACAAGAAGAAAACTTAGAGGCTTCGAGGGGTGGTGAAGTGAATAGAGTGTCTGTTTGTTTCACCACTAAACCAATGTCCACCAGACAAAGGTTTAGTAGTATAGAACTACTCCCCTCTCTTGAGGACAGACACTATGTAACCAGTAATCAAGGACCAAGGACCAATCAGGGCCACATGGCTCAATTCAAAGAGATGAAATGTAAAGGTTAAGTGTGTTTTTTAAAATTGTTTTAGAGGGTATCATTTCATTTTGGAAAGAGGTTGGTTGTTTTCAAATTTTGGTTTATGTAAGAGAATGGACATCGCATGTTGGATAGCAATGGTGTTGATTTTTGTGAATGTCTTTTTGATTGGATTAATGGGGATGTTGAATGTTTTTTGAGACTTTTCATAGATGGGGTAAAGTAAGAGCTAAATTAGCTTCAGCAACAATGACAATAAGGGGATCAACTTTCCATCCGAGAGCTGCAATGTCATTAATAAGTGGTTGGTATCTATTGATTTTGTTTTTAGTTGCTTTTGGAGAAAATCTATCATTATAATATTTGAATTCAATAAACTGGACAGTAAGGTTTGTGTTTATGTGGACCGGTGGAGGGTCTCTATATGGAAGTCCTTTAAAACATAGTATGTCTGGTTTAAATCTGGCATTACAATGACATCTTTGGGTTCCACTTGTGTATGGAATCTAGGTTGTTTGGATGGGATGTTCGGACGGGACGAATGTCTATCCGAGAGTTTGGCGGGATGTTTGTAACTTAGAGCTTTTGATTTTTTTATACTTTTAAAACTTCTTTTACTGCCGGTTGCCGCGGTCCTGGCCTAGTTGCCGCCCACTTGCCCTGCACGGTTGCTCGACACAGTCCCCTGGCCTTGGTCGCCCAATTGCCCCGCACAGTTGCCTGCCGATCACCGTGGTTGTGGCCAGGTCGCCCCTTAAAAGGGGTGCCCTCCAAAGGTCACTCTTAGGCAACCCCTCTTAGTGGGTGATTGGCGGGCAACCAGCCCGGCCGCCCGCCGATCGCCCCTTGGGAGAAGTTGCCGTTCAAAGGTCATCCTTGGACAACCCCTTTAAATGGGCGATTGTCTGGCAACCGGCCCGGTCGCCTACCTGTCGCTCCTTGGGAGGGGTTGCCCTACCAAGGTCACCTTAAGGCGACCTTTATTAGTGGGGGATTGGTGTGCGACCGGCTCGGTGACAAGTCGGTCGCCCCATGAGGCAAGGTGCCCAAGTTGCAAACCTCGGTATGGACGTCCTTTGTAGCCATAGTTCACCCGGTGATCTTTTTTTGGTACCTTTAATTTATGCAATTTCAAGGAGAAGTTTGAAGTTGTACTTTTCCTCGTTGAATATTGAATTTTTAAATCCCTAAAACTAAAATTTAAAAAACGCAAGGTTGTTTAGTTAGTTTTCCTTCAATTATCTTGAATGTGCTGCACATGTATTTGACATTTTAATTGTGGGCCAAATATAGCTTAAACGTTGTTACTTATATGAATGAGTTTTGACTATATCGTATATCAATTCTTAAATTGCATCGCTATAGTTTATTGCATTTTTGCTTTAATAGGCCTTTAAGATAATTATTCTATCTATGGTGATGTTGGCCAAAAAAGATTGCTCCAAACATATTGCTAAAATTGTCTACTTCATATGATAATTTTTATAGAAGCAAGTTGAAAGTGACATTTTAATTTGAGATTGCAAAGAATAACCTTCATGGGTGTAGAATTTTCAAATTTGGATGAGCCAATGTTTTATCATCCAATTGCTTGAGGTACAAAAGAAATTATTTTGTGCGCAGGTAAGAATTGAAAATTTTGTATTTTTCTCCTTATTCTGATTTTTTGATTCGCATCAAAAAATAGCGTGTAGCCTGTAGGCTCAATTATTTACTTCCCAATTTTAATTTTTAGTCTATACATGTTAAGAATTTAAATTTGGAATGAAACTAATTTTTTTCCTCCAACATACTATTATAGACCGAGAAATTAGAAATGTTATCTGGTGAAATATGCTGAAGGATTCTTAGAATCTTAAGTATTGATAAAGTATATTGGTAGTGATTTTAGACAAGTGAAGACTATTGAAACCAAATATAATAAATACCAGTTTTTTCCTTTGACCATTTTAATCTAAATTTTTAAGTTCATTTTATGAGTTGCAAGAAGACTTCACCATCGATTTTGGAATCTCTATTTATAACTTCAAATCAATGCTTTAAATGACACAAATGCCTATGAGACAGTTTAGCGCAACATAGTGGACAAAGAATAAAATCCACTTTCGTAAATATCTTCTAAAGACAAAAATTGTATTCTCTGAAATAAAACTCGTAGAATTCAATAAAGCAAAGGTTCCAAGTCTACATTTGAAGATGTGGGTAGGAAAAATGAAATAAAGAAACATACTTAATATTAAATATGTTGGAAGAGGCATCCATCATATTTTGGCCACTGACACCTATGATAAGCTCCATCAAAAGTAAATTGCAAATATTCAGAATCAAAAATACAAAAGTTGGAAATTACCCTAAATTAGTTTTGAGGATGTTGACTAGGGAACAACCATTTAGAATTGCAAGAAATAAAAGTAATGCACCCCAAAAATACTAGCTTGCAAAGCATATCAAATTTAGATTTTTACGTTTATAAGCTACACAAGTGGAGCATTGTAAGCTAGACCTTAGAACCAAAATGACACAATTTTTAAAATCAAACAAAAACTTAAGTGACTACAATTCTATAGATGCATTGTAAAGGTCCAAACCATTAATCATGTGAAGTCCGTTACAAGATTCTACAGTATGGATCTATCTATATATAATGTAATCAATCATGTGGGAATAGTTTTAGTGGTATTGGAAAAAGCACTAATGGAGGATTATTATTGCAAAAATCTCTTCTATTTTCAATTTTATATTTAAAAGCTCATGTCTTTTTTATTTCAATCTTCTTTATTGTTGGAGACTAGATCAAGTTACGTAGATGGAATATCAATTACACATGCAAAGAATTGGAATATTTAGAATCATCATTAGAAGAATAAAACCAAAGAATATACAAAATCACAGAGTTATTAAAGGGGCCTCAATTCCCATGCATATAAGTCTTTGAGCCTTTAGACATGTCAAAATAATTTTGAGAAATATAATACATTGTGGAGAGATGTATGCCTAGTTGAAATAGAACTTCCAATTAGCACTCCTAGATTTGCCTTATACGATGATAATTAGAGAACTAGAAATCTTTAGCCATTGAAACACAAAACATTGAACTGGATATTTGTTTGATATGCAAAAAGCACTAAATCGCTTTTATCCCCTAAAACTCCTTTACAATTTCTTCACAAAAAACTCTTCAAAACTACCTATTCTAGTGCAAAGAATGGAAGTGAGCAAATAAAGTGTCTTTTTGATATTTACACATAAGATCTTAATCTTCACTACTTAAACCACATGCTTACAAATTTTCATAACATTTGACCATACGGATCTAAACATTATAGTGTATGAAGTGACCAAGAAGCAGTTTTTTTTCCCTAGGAAAAGAAGTTCAGCTGGCTTTGACTCCCCTTGATGTCAAATTTTTGCATTAGATTTGTTTTCAATTTAATACCATTAAGGTGTGTGTGATGTCGAATCCTTATACCCTAATTTTTAGAGGTAGAAAAGGAGTGAAGCATTGTCAAAAAAATTGTGTAAGGTCGGGTGATTGAAAAATGCATTCTAGTTTTTTAAAAACTCACTTTCTTACATATTGAGAATCCAAATTGTCAAAAGAAAGAAAGTATGTTTGGCTTCTTGCAGTGCAATAAATCAAATGAAAAAAATGTCAAAAATTCTAATTTCATACGAAAATAAATATTTTAAAAATAATTTTTTCACCCTGCTTGAGAGGCTTTTACTCCTCTTATAGTGAAATGTTTACATCATGGAAAGTTATTTTGTGGAAAATATCAAACCATGCCGAGTACTTGAATAAAAAAATTCACATTCAATTTTAATTTATTTGAGATGCCCCCTTGGAAAAATTTACTTAAGATAGCATGACCTTTATTCTATAGGTCCAATGAAAAAAACAATTATATTTCCACGTAGCTCTCACCTTTTTGCATCTTCATTCAAAATTTGAACTTGAAATTATAAATTGCAATCACAAGAGCCTGCTTGAGACCTATTGAAGTCCAACTTAGGAGTTTGATTCTTTGGGGGTTAATTTGTAAAGAATAGCTCAAATATAATTTGGTCAATTTTTAATCACTGCACCTTGCACAATCTTTTTGAAAATGCTTCACTCCTTGTCTACCTCTAAACATTGGTGAAGAAAGACTTAACATTATGTACACCATAATGGTATAAAATTTAGAACTTTTGAAATGCAAGAATTTGACACCAAGCAAAGTCAAAGTTAACTAAGGTAAGCCCCTCTAAAACCGACAAGTTAAGGAATGTGCATATATGGAGAGAGGAAATAATTATACTATTATTTTTCAATGATAGCCAATAGAATTACAATTCCAACCCAAGTGATTTCATATTTTTTCGATGAAAACTAAATTAGTTATGAATTTTCAAATTGTGCAACCATGTTTGGTGGGTAGCCAGCAGTAGGTACCTCCATAAACAACGACCAAAAGTAAGGGTCTTGACTAGTAGCAAATCTCCATTTGGAGCTGAGTTGGTGGTAATGGGATGGAAGAGGGTTGGATATATCCCAATTTTATAAGCGTTGGCTATGGGTTTTTGTTGGTTATGGGAAGGCTTACCTTAATCCACTTATCATAGGAAAGAAAAAAATCCTTTTCCTCACTTCAAACACTATAATCTTGGGGCGACCTCGGGGGGCGACTGTTCAAGGCGACCAGGCGCCCAGTGGGCGACCAATCCAGGCAACCGGGAGCCGACCGGTATCCGACTTGGGGTATATTGGGCTACCGCCAATTTACCCGGGTCTAGATGTCGGGACAGGGCGTCCGGGACGTCCGGGAGCCCGAAGTTTGGATGTATGTGACAACCTAACATGGAAGTTGCCATGGAGGGACAGTATTTTCTTATGGATTGTTGTTGAAGGTGCCAACGTTCATAAGTATAAAGCATGTGGATTTGTTTGAGGATACAACAATATCACACACTTATGTCTTGTGATCATCCCACACTTTTCTTCTGACCCTTCACAACCAACTTGCTCACAAAAACCTGGAGTGTACAAGCATAAAAACTTAGCAATCTTGGAGACATTCAAGCAAACACTATTGGCCATGGCCAATCCCTTTTATTTTGGCCATTGAGCATAGCTTGACTTGAGATAACATTTTCATAGCTTCTGAATGATGCATTTAATTAGTGTAGCTTCTTCAATGACTGGAATTGGCTATTGTAACCAATATGCATGGACCACAACAAGTATGCAAAAGATGGTAATAGGTGTACATTCAACTCCCTTAATAGAAGCATCTAATACAACAACAATTTCTTTATAACATGCAGCTTTGGTAAGAACAAATATTCTCCTTCTACACCAACAACACTTGTTACAGGCATTACCTACCATTTCCATTATTATAGCAATCCAAAATAGCAGCATTTATATACAGAAGGCATAACAAACAAGGTTGATGTAAAGGAAGCTGACTATATTCAAAGTGTAAGGAACTAGTAGAAATAAATTGGTGGAACAAAAGATTGTTTTGTTTTTCCAATGGATATTCTTTAAAAACCACTACAATGGGTCACGGTTCCTTAAATATCAGAAGTTGAAAAAAGGGTTTGATGTAAGGGCCGCTTCACAACTAACGCCCAAGTCAAGAGGCTGTCGATTTCCACCAGTGAGATTACTGGAATCGCCAAAGTTTGGCCTTTGGGCCTTCACACTTGTGCTCGAAGTCTTATGGCTCTATGCTCCATTGTACCTACATGACAACACTTTTGGAAATTTTTGGCGCCAAAGCAACCGCTTCTCGATCAAAACTTGGCTCGCCCGTTTTAGTCCACCCAAAATTCTTTCACAGTCCGTTGATTTTTTAATAAAATAATCAGAATCTGACAAGATCCAAACCGTTAGATCAAAATGGGCAATTTTTTTGGGGCAAGTGAAAATGGCCGGTTTGTTTTTCACGAATGAAAGTGGCCGTCTCTTTTCCACTCTTGCTCTCTCTCACAATTTCTTTTTGAGTTAGCTCTCTTGATTTTTTTGAGGTGTTGGCGTTCTTGCTCTCTTTGATTTTGCACGCTTTGAAAAGATGAATATTTTTTCTAAGAACCTCCATTGCCGTAGCAAGGGGAGCCTTGAGAGTTTGGAAATTTTTTATGGGCCAAATTTATATGGTGCATTTCAACCCTTTTCAGCTCAAGTTAGAGAGGAAACAATAGAAAGAGTAGACATGGAAAGAATTGAAGAGAAGATTGTTTATAGAGAGGATCATGAAATATAGGGTCCTGAAAAAAAATTGCTCTAAAGAAGGAGGCTGCCCTAATGAAGAAGGTTGCAAAGGAGGTGGTGCTCAAAGTTGAAGGAGAAGAAGGAAATTGAACGTGGTTGGATTTGGAGGTCCTTTAATTGATTGCGTTGAAGGAAGAGATGGAGCCCAAGTTTGAGAGAAACGGCAAGAAACAAGGTAGATTTTAAAAACCCTAAATCCTAAAATTTGCAAAAGGTTTGAGGATTGAGAGGCCAATAGATATTTGCCTTTATTGCCGGCGGCTGTAGCCCTGCAACCACGCTTCCCCCCATCGCATGGGCATGAAGACCAAGGGCCTTGGAGTTTGAGCCATAGTCTCCTTTCAATCACCCCAACGCTCCCCACCCCCATGAAGAACCTTCCTTCCTCCCTCCTTGGATGCACATGCATGTGATTCTCCTTCTTTTTGTTTTGCTTCCAATACATGCTGTAATTGTTCTTTCGCTCCCATTTTTGAGCATTTTGGCTCAATTTTTGGTTATCTTGAGTGTAAGAATTGACTCATGGGTGAGGTTACATGCAAGGATGGTTGTAATGCTTCCAAAGTTCAAACGCATGGCCACAACTTGCCGCAAGAGATTCACTCAAGTTTTTGCTTCTTACAAAGAGGACAAATTGGCAAATGACATCTCAGGCAACAATCTCTATGGAAGCAAATTTTAGGATGCGATGGACGGGTGGTGTCATCAAGCCGGGCAAGTATTCAAGCATGTTTCGACTACAACTATTGACGACACAAAATTTCTGGCCAATTCTATCTCGAGGTGGATAGTATGCCATCATTGAAACTATGATTCAGAACTGGAACCACTGTGGGTACAACTTTTGGATTGGACCTCTGACTTTTGAGATAAATGAGCCTTGTAAAAGTTGTCTGCTAATACTAAATGGACCCGAGTTGCTTCAGCCAACATGTTCTTCATTTTTTCAGCTCGCTCCTTCTTTGTTTCTACATGTCCCCTTATAGTCTTCTTCCCTATTTCCGATTTATGAAATAAAGCCCAATCATAAATTCGTCCGGCCCATCTAAAGTCATAGTCCCAAAACTTACATTTGGCATCTACAAACCCTTGGAGTAAACAAGAATAAAACCTTTTCTACCATAACATGCTATAAGATCGTGAGATGGTGCTATGATAGGAATATGACTTTTATCTATTGCACCTAATATGAGAGGAATGCCGTGCAATGCTTCAAACCCCAAGGCAATCTCCCTCATCCTTGTAAGTGTCGGCTTTTTAGAAACCAATGGTCATAAATGAATCCTAATTACCTCACAACATTCCCTCACAATCACCAAAGTAGTACTCAAATCTATCATAATTAAATCATCAATCATCACTAAAGTATTTCCAATTGCTGATTGAGATAAGGTTACAACAAGCCTACATTAAACAATAATACTTTGTCTAAGAAATGTATCCTTTCTTCTCCAAATACGCCCCAAAAGATTACATTTATACTTAAAAGTAGATGGACTCACCCTCATTTTTTTTTGAAATTCTCTCTCCAAATAAGACCCCACAAGACTACGCTCCAAAAATCCTCCATACCTTTTAAATTGCCAACAAGACCTCCCAAAAGCCACCCTCCGTCCTTGTGCAATAAATACGGCCATCATCATCATTTGGACATTTTGTTGAAGTTTAGCAGGTTTTTGCAATGCCAAAATGCCCACTGTAACATACTTTATTACCATGAAAACCAAAAGAAGAACCACAATACGTTCCCTTCTAGAATCCCTGGTAAGAGAATGAGAGAGATGAAAATTTCAAAAATTGATCCATTCATGTAGTAAGAAATAATTGGAATTTTACAAATGGTATGGGGTTTGGCCTTTTGACTTGACCTTGGGGCTTCACACCACGCACGGCCAAAGGCTTCAATATGTATATTTTAATGTATTTTTTTAGCAAACAAATTTGGCCTCTCGCCATTGTTTGGGCTGAAATGGCCTACAAGAATAATACATTATGGCTGATGGCTGGTGGCTAATGGTTGACGGCTGATGGTAAAATCTATGAGAATAATACATTATGTGGAATATCATCTATTACATGCGTAGATTCTCCAACAGCCGAGGCCAACCCAACATTAAAGGGTTGATAACTCAAACCTCAAGAAGTCTAACAAACTCATATATGTAAAGGTGAAGTGCTACCAATGGCCCGGGGAAGGACAAGGTTGTTTTCCATAGTCTAGGCTAGCTTTGAAATTACGATATCCTTCTTCTGAGACCAATCATCGACGACACTTGACTCAACCATGGATGTTATGTTTTGTAATGTGCAAGCAAGCAACCCATGAAAGCAGCTTGTCTCGCCGCACCCATGGCTCACACATTACATTTCTTGAACCATTGATTCCATGCACAGCAATGTTACTTCTTCTAACATGAGGTTTAATCTCGGTTCCGACAAAGGTATTGGATGGTTTATAATTTACAACAATTTGGATGTGCAAGAAGTGCATGATCTCTCACGCTTTTGGTTCTACTTGAAAGGTTCCGATCACAACCATACCACCTACCCTATCATCCATAGCTCCAATGCAAGCTGCCTGCGAGCACAGCTTTCTCATGTTCCACTTGAACTCCTCAAAGGACGGAACATATGAATGTTCCCAACGTGCTCTGTGCCCCTGACTAGTAGCTACTTTCACTGTCTACATTTAGCCCTCCTTCTGTCACAAACTATCACAAAGATGAAGAAGAACTCCGGTCCCCAAACCGTGCCCGAGTGAGTAAAGTGTCTGTTTGTTCCACCACTAAATTCATGTCCACCGGACACATGTTTAGTAGTATGGAACTCCTCCCCCCTCAACTATCATAAACAATTAGCATTGGTGTGAATATATACCACTAAGGTAGAGGCACCCAATTCAAATCGGCCACCCAATTTCGACCTGTAGAGGATGCATGGAATGGTGCATGAAAATGGGATATGCATGGAATGGTACATGAAGCAACCCAAAACCGATAACTCAAAATTTGAAAACTCCACTCATTATCGGCATTGGGTCATGATGTGTGCAATTTTGGGTTGCTCCACCTCAATTGAGCTCTCATTGGTGGCCTTGCTTCAAAAGTCGAACAAGGCCAATCGGCATTGGGTACCTCCATGAGTTGGTCATCCATGGCATGTCTTCTCTCTTTTTATTCACTCTCACTTATTGGCATTGGGCAAAGGAGGGCACCAAATCTCACCTACTCTAAAGTTTAATTATGGGCTTCGGTAGTTTTTGGGCTTTTAAATTCTATATCAATTGCAAATCTTTAAGATTAAATTTGAAAAAATATTTGTTGAGTTTCATTCCTAATTCCGCATCATTCTACATAAATGTTTTAACATACAATGTCATTTGAGTCCCCACCTGGCTTAAGTGATCCAAATTGGGTGCCTCTACCTTACTAGCAATCCATAATTTTTCATTATCTACCACTATATAGTAGGGGTTGTTTATTTTGCATATAAGAGTTCTACATTTTGAACAATGTTGGTCAGGTGAAGCCATGTAGAGGGAAACAATGTTGGTCAAGTGAAGATTCTTCACCGGGGTTGCTGAAAGCCATGTGGAGGGACCACAAGGACTTAACTAGGAGATATTGGGAGATATAAAGACATTTGCAAGGAGGAAGACATGGACTTAACTCGGAACTTGACTAGAGGCTTCCCATGCCTTGTTGGAAACAATGGGGGTCGACTAGAATAATAAGTATCGATTTCCATGACTGTGTGCTAGCATGTGGTCAAGCTTATTCTATGTCTTTGGATGATTTTACACTTTTACTTTGATACTATTATTTTACACTTTAATTTTGAGATTACATGTTTATATTATACCAATAAGGTAACTAAAATTGTAAAAGTAAAAGTAAAGTCTTTGTTCCAAGTTAAGTCCTTGTCTTTCTCTTTGGAAATATCTCCCAATTATCTTCTACTTAAGTAACGGGTATCACTTCGGTAATGATGTATACTAACATCTTGTCTCCAATGGCTAATGTAAGTTTAGGTAAGTGGAGCAAAGTTGTAAAGTAAAAGTAAAAGTAAAGTCCCCGTCCTCCACCTTTGAAATATCTCTAAGTTAAGTTCCTAGTTATATCGAGGTTAGGTCCCTAGTTATCACTTGGGTATTAATGAATTTGTTAGGGATTTTAGTAGTGGACACTCCATTGGCCCATTGTCCCCAATGGGCCAAGGACACCTATGTCTATTATTTACTTTAGATACATGGGTGGCTTAGAAATTAAAACAAAAGTATTAATGTAAATTCCACGTGTCAATTTCATGGGGAAGAGGGTATCATCCGAGTATTGGCGATTTCCACCACCAGGTATATCCCCTCTTCTTTTATTAAATAAATATATAAACACTAGTATACCGACACGTTGTCCCCAATGGATAGTGTAAGTTTAGATTAAGTAACTAATGTTGTAAAAGCAAAAGCAATAAAAGTAAATACCACATGTTGCCACCTCCTATGGCAGGTATCATCTAGGTATCCCCGATATCCATCACCGAGTATGTCCCTTCCACTTTTACCTAGCTATTGCCACGTGTTAAGAAAGGCCAGTATTGGGGTAGGCTGGGTATTGCCACGTGGCACAACGGATTGCTTGGATACCGACTGGGTATTGGCCCATCCTCTTTTAATATATGTAGTATATTATATGTAGTAGATATATTAGTATACCGATCCTTTGTCCCCAACGGGTAGTGTAAGTTTAGGTAAGGTAACTAAAACTATAAAATTGAAAGTAAAATGGAATATGAAAAAAGTAATTGCCACATGTCGTCGTGTCTTATGGCGTCATACCTAGGTGATACATGTAGGCCTTTTATAATATAGAGAGATAGAGAGATACAAGGTTTTACTAGTTTAACCCTAAAAGGTCTGAGAAGCTACATTTGGGTTGCAACATAATTTTTTTGCATATTTGACATACAAGAGGTAAGAATTGTTGTGTACAATAGTTACAAGAGTTTGTATTTGTGTTGAGCCCAGTCCAATGACACATGACAATGCTAAATTAGATCAATACTGCACCTACTACATGCTTGAGAAGTTGCAAAATGGTCACGTATGGTGTCGTATTTGAGCTTGATAAGGTTGAGATATTGAAATGACCTCAAAATGAAAGATGTTCGGTGAAGAATCTTGAATCCAAAGGTGTATGTCTTGCTTAATTTTAATATGTTTTTCGTATCTTGAGGGAAAAACACGTGACCGTATATATGGTCCCTACCTAACCTTTTAGGGTTAATTATAGAAGAACATTGGTGATCTTCCATTATAATCCTAGTTAACGTTTATAATCCTAGCTCATTTGTCTCTAAATTCACGTCAAAGAAATTGTTACCATTTTCAAAAATTAAAAAAGAAATCTATACAAAACACCATAAATATTGGTCACTTTTCTCTCATTTGAACTTATTTGAGGTTACGGTTATTGTATATATTTGAAGCGGGGAATCGATCCGACGTGGCCGGAGGTACCGTGTCTGACGTGGAGGGAGGTACTGTGTCCGACGTGGCAACCGACCAGACAAGGGATTTGCGACCTGCAAGCGGCGACTGTTGTGGAATCGCCGGCAAAATGTGCGCCCGGCTGGCCCGAGGTTTGTCTTCAACGCCTTGGTCGCCGTAGCTCAGCAGCTGCGAGCTCTCCACCACCATGCGCGTCCCTCTCTCTCGCGCCTCCTCCCGCTCGCCCGCCCGCCGTCCCCCTCCCCGCCTCCGCCTCCCCGTGCTCTCTCCAGCCATATGCTGATTGCCGGGACTCGTCCTGAACCGCCTCAGATCGGGCTAGCATTTTAGTCAAGGCCTTCTCCTGCGATGCGCTAGGAGCGTAAGTACGTTTGGATCGTGTACCCGGGGTGGAAGTCCGAGTAGCGCGCGCCAGCGCTTGGAGTGATTCGAGTTCTGGAGCTGTGATCGCCGCTGCGAGGGTTTGGTGGCAGATTCGGCTCGCATTGTGAGAGGAGGCGGCCGTTGAAGGTGCTAGCGATCTCTAAGCTCCTGTTTTGCTTTTTTTTGGTCCAGCTAGGGGTTTGTTAGGGTTTGTTGTTCGCAATGTGCCGTGCTCCAGAGGTTTAGGTCTTGTTGAGGCCTCGCGCTGGTGAGGACGTTAACGAGATATACTTGTTCACTGAGGCTTATTGAGATTTGAGTGTAATAGTTATGTATTGGTGGTTATTATGTTCCGTAGGCGAATATGTGTGCGTGGATATGATCCGGTGTTGAGATTGATGATTTGATGCGTGAGATGAACGGATCTTCGCCTGCCTTGGCGGACTTGTTCTACGTACGATAATTAGCTAAAGTGGAGGTCATCAGAATTTTAGCCGTCGATCACTAGTTCGAGGCGCAACTTACTGGAATTGAAGCTTGCATGGAGCCAATCAGTTGAGGCTGTACTTGACATCAATGCAGGACGCATACACTGCCTAAAGTCACATCTAGCCGTTTAAATGGTGCATGAGATGCGCTCCTGACTGTGAATATAGGTCTAGAAGGACCGTGATTTGTCGTTACACTCTGTAACCAGATGAGACTGGAAAATCACCTTCTAGAAGCAAGGTATTTAGTGAGCACCGCTGAAAATAGCGTCGTAGATGATTAAGAATCGAAGGATACTATCCGTGGTGCCGTTTTTGAGAACTGTGATATTAGGCATTTGCAAGAATTGGTGTTAGAATGCCGCTGACATTCCGTCCTCTGTGTACAGAAATGGATGCTTTCAGGAAAAAAGCTAGTGCATTTAGAGAGCAAGTCGCCAAGCAACAGCAGGTACTTGACCTTGATTCTTTTTATTTAGCACGCATTGTAAATTCTATTCTTCTAACATTTCAAGTCTTTTGTGTATTCAGGCTGTCTTGAAGACATTTTCAGGCCACTCACAAGGAGACAGCTTGATTCTTGATGAGGGAGAGGTTCAACGACATCAGCAGCTCGAGAGGCTCTATATCTCCACAAAGGCTGCTAAGGTTCGCCTGCTGCATTCTCCATATTTTTAGGGCGGTAGTGTCTCGAAATATGGTTTGGAGTACTTTTGCTGCTGGCAGATGAAAATTGCATGTTGATTTGAGTAGCAGTTGTGGACCATGGGAAATCTATGCTGAGATTGTCATGCGGAATAAATCAAAATATATGTATAGCAGCGTTGAGCAATTTCTAAATTTTTCATTCTTACTTGCAGCACTTCCAACGGGAAATTGTGCGCGGCGTTGAGGGCATCATCTCTACTGGCGTCAGGCAACTCGAAGTTGGTACGTTCCATTCGGTGGTTCGTAGTCATAACGCGTCAATCGTTCTCTTATCTGACTATGCTTGCATCTGTTGTTTAAAGGGGAGGTTTTCAGCACATCTGTTTTACTAGTACTTCCAATCGTTTTCTGACTGAAATTTCCTAAACTTCTAAGGGGAAGTTTCCATGGGTTGGTTTTGCAGCAAACAAGCTTGCGGAAGATTGTCGCAAGTATGCTACGGAAGGACCAAGCAATGGAGGGGCACTTGCAAGAGCGTCCATGCATTTTGGAACAGCACGTACGCAGATGGAGAGGGAACGTGATAACATGCATCGATCTATCGGCACTCAGGTTTGTTGTCTGTTATCACGATCTACCTTGGGTATCGTTTGTTTCTGATGTCATAGTTCCTGTCCTTAAAAGTTGTTTGCTTTACGTATGCTGTGAGCATCACAATTTTGTTCTGCATGTACTAAGAACAAAGACCGCTTTGATCAACAGATAGCAGAACCTTTGAGAGCAATGGTGATGGGCGCTCCTTTAGAAGATGCCCGTCACTTGACGCAACGATATGAGCGTTTACGCCAAGAAGCTGAAGCCCAGGTATGTCATTCTTATCGGACGAAGTATTGTGGCATATCTAGTATTGCAATCTTTATTGCATGCTTTTTTAGGCGCATTTGGTTTCGAGGTTAGCTCTAGCTAAGTGCCACTACGTTAGGTTTCACGAAATTAAGATGGAAATATTTGCGTCCGTGTTTTAGATTTTACTGTAATATCATGAAATGGGGGTTGTAGAATAGAACCAGGTCTAAAAGACATCAACTTTATCTTTGCCAATCCTTTTGGGCAGGCTTTGGATGTTGGAAGAAGACAGGTCAGAAGCAAGGAAGGGAATATAGAGAACGATCAGAAGCTTCAATTGGCTGAACAGAAAATGGGAGAACTTCTGTCAGCTATGGGTGTACTCGGCAAGGAGGCTGCCGCTGCCATGACTTCAGTAGAAGCACAGCAACAGCGCTTAACGTTGCAGCGGTTGATATCCATGGTCAGTTCCACGATTTTTCCGTAGTTTTGAGAAGATCCAAGTGCTGACAAGGGCAATTTTGCTTGATGAAATGATTCTGAATACTCTGCAGTCAAACACTCGTTAAACAACGCACCTGAGGAAAAATGTTTAGCAGAAAATTTTCTCGCTTCATTGAACTCTTCCGGTGCCTGTGATACATTCCATCTTGCAGAATGTGCTAGTCTAGAAGAATAATTGACGCAACAGGCTAATCTGCTTCCATTAATCATCTAACTCTGCAAATGTAATTCTGTTATGTTGTAGAGTTTTGTCCTGACCTTAGTGCTTCCTTTAGGTTGACGCAGAAAAGGCTTATCACAAGCGGGCTGGAGAGATTTTGGAGCAGCTTCAAGAAAAGGTATGCACTTTTCAAAGCATAGATTTGTCGCTGAATAATGCTGTGATTGAAGCCGGAACATTCGTATTATGAAATGTGTTGGAATTCATTATGTCGTTGCTTTTATGGGCAGAAAGAATAGACGTGTATCTCATCATGCTCTTCATAGACTCGAGAAGTGACTAATTATTGAACCTGTAATTTGCAGATGGTGGCTGAGCGCCAACGCAGTGAGGCCAATGCGCCATCAACGGGCGATACGTACATGCCACCACCATCATACGATGATGTCAAGGTCAACGGCGCATCGCAGCACGCTTCTGCTGATGGTGGCCCTAAGCCAGCAAAGTCCTTGTACTTCCTTGCTGAGGTACTCGACAGCAACTGCAACTTTGCAGAAATCTCCCTGTTGTGTCGAAGGATACATGTAGTAGCTTAGATTTGCCCATTTTCCGAGGAGATCAAACGTTACATGACCCTCATATGTCGGGTTTGGTTTAACTCTGCGATTAACTTTGCTTTGTCTATTTCCAGGTGATGCATGCATTTGAAGCAGAAGATGCAGGAGAGCTGAGTTTATCTGTTGGAGATTATGTGGTTGTTCGCCAGGTATAATTACGCCCATCTCTTCTCGTTCAACGAGAAAACACCTATGCATGAATCGTGATTAGTATCGTGGACTGTCTCTAAACACAGGTTTCAGAACAATCCGTTTTGCTTCGATTGACGCGTTTTATCCGCTGCAGGTGTCTTCGACTGGATGGTCAGAAGGAGAATGCAGAGGTAAAGCAGGGTGGTTCCCATCATCCTATGTTGAAAAGAGGCAACGGATTCCGGCAAGCAAGGTGGCTGATGCTGGTCTGCAAGCTGCCTAATCTAGGCAGTCTTCTCCTTTACTGCTTAGATGGGCCCATTGGCGAACACTTGATTGGCAGGTTTAACGACTAGTCTAGTTTAACGTAGTGAGTAGGTCGAACAGAGGGTTGCATTTGCTACTGGTTCGGAGATAATCGGTAGGCTGCAGGTTGAGCTCAATCTGGGCTGTTTCCTGTATCTGCAACTATTTCTATAGGTTTTGAGTAACGTTTTCCACTTTCCTGGAAATGTATAGAAGAAATCTGAGTGTTCAATTCCAAATATTTCAAAATCGATGCTATACCAATCTTCGTATTTCAATATGGTTCATACTGTCAATGTGGCAGACATTTTGTAAAAAAATGACAGGACGACGTAAACGCGATGCAACTCGGAAACTTGAAACTGCTTGTGCTTGCAACAGCAGATATTCTTACATCCAAATACAGTTCTTACCACAACTCTACCACAGCAATGAATAGAATCAAGCGCCGTACTTGGGCGCCTTCCACAACTTGAAAGCCACTTCATACAGAAACCGATCCGCCAACATGACAAGGTTCCCCGCGCGCTTGTGGAAATCCTCGAACAAGAAGCGCTCCACCTCGTCGCGGCGCGTCACCGCAACTTGGTTGTACACGGCCAGCAGAGGATACTCCTCCCGGAGCCCCTGCACGGGCTCGCCGGCCTTGGTGGTGTAGCTCTGGCGCGGCCGCAACGATGAAAGCGCAGTCGCCTCCTCTCTGAAACTCGGAACGCTCTCCCCCGCTAACTTATGGTCGCCATACCCTAGCACGACCACGAGGAAGAGACGGCCGTACGCAAGCGATCCTACCTTGGACGCCTCCTGGACACATCCAACCAACGAATCCAGAAACTCTCCCGATCCACTCAGATGCAGAAACACCAGCTCGTTCAGCGAAGACTCCTTCTCCGCCGCGTCGAAGCCTAACAACCTGAGCACCTTGGACGCCGTGGCGCTCGCGTCGCGGAAATCCTCCAACGAGCACGCTCCGAATCCAGCTCGCGTGCTCAGCGCGAGCGCGGGCTTCGAATTCGTCAGAAACGTCGACTTCATTCCCATGAACCGCTCCGCTAAGCTCCTCAGCATCGCGCCATCCTCCCCCGCGACCTCCCCCGCGCTGTCATCCTTGCGCGCCTTCTCCGTGTACACGTCGTACACGTCCAGCAGCTGCGCCAGCTCCACCACCACGCGCTCCCCCTCACTCAGGGCCGGCAGATCCCGCAATGCGAGGAACCCGCACGCGCCTGACGCAGCCAGCCGATGCAAGTGCTCGTGACGCGCCGTCACCGCAGGCATCATCCCGTCGCCATAGATCACGAGCGCCCGCGCTGGCTTGTCCGCCATGCTCTCTCTCTCGTCTCCTCTCCCTTCAACCTTCCCCTCTCTCCTTTTCACAATGCGAATTGCTCCTTCAACTGCAACGACGACGATCGCAAATCGAAGTCGAAATCGAGCGAGAGTGTTCGAAGCGAGGTCTTGTGTTGTGAGAGACGAAAGTCTCATCTGTTGTGCGAGATTGTATCCTGGTATTGTGCGGTTATCCGGCGGTTATCCGGAGGTTATCGTAGTGGTATCGATGGGTGTGGGCGAGACTGGGCAACGGCGCTGCACGTGATGGATGCGCTCTACGGATTATGTTGATTTGAGATGGTCATCTGTACGGGATACGTAGATGTAGTTGGTTTCAGGTGCAGTCACGGTGATCGGTGTACGTGCACGTGTTGCTGTTCATCACGAGTTTTGCAGGTTTTCAGGGGCGACTTTAACGACGAGGCCTTGGAAGGGGCCCTGGGAAATCTACGAATTGAATAATCTGCTGCAAACAAAGTGAACAGCATCTACGCGAGGGGTACATTTCTTGTAGTTCGTTATTGCCTTAACCGATTGGAGATGAGGAAGGTGGGTTCGATGGAGGAAAGCAAAGCACATCACTGCTCTAATCATTGCAAATCAATCCAACGACATAGTCATTCACCACTTTTTGGTCCCATTGTTGTGAAAGGGTTAAGATAGGACAACCCAAAACTGACCGGTGATCCAAAACCGTTCATTACTGTTCTCTTCTTAGATTCAGCGCTCTCTAAATATCTAGCACGATACGGTGCACCCAAATATGTATGGAACCTTGTGTCATACAGTGAAGTCAAAGTTTATTGATATTCACAATATAGGGGAGGAAAATAACCTTTTTCTTCACTCTACACACTATATTCTTACAATCCATGTGGTCAAAGTTGGTGAGCATGTGATTTTATGAATCTTGATTAAGAATTATAGCTAAAGATTAAAAGCAAACTTGAAAGAACACATAGACTACCAAAATCATTGATAAAAGCTTGGTGTGAGTCCATTTTTTTTTTCCTAAATCCGACATTCTATGAAAAAATTATAGGGTTTTGAATTTCAAATGGGGAGAGCGGGCACATTGTGCACCTTCAAAAACTTTTGCTAGGACACTCTATTGAATGTGAGATTTCAAAACTCGCAAGTGATATTATTTCGCTTCACATTGTCAAAAAAAAGTTCTTGTCTTTAGTGAAAAATAGCATTTTAATTCAAGTCAAACATTTTCACACATTGTCAGGCAAGGTACCAAAAAAAAACCTTCTTTTCCACATAAAACTATGAGATCTTCATATTTCTTACATTTCATTTTTTCAACTACAAAATGTGGTCTAAACCTTTGTATTCACCACTCGGATTATCATTCTAAAACATATTTAGCTCACAAAAAAATATAACGTGAATTGGCAATTTTTGAACCTCCACTACTTGCACATTTGTTTTGAATATGCTACACCCCTTCTCTACCTCTAAAAATTGGTGTACAAGGAAATAACATCATGATTAACATGATGGTAATGTTTTCAGACCTTGTGTAGTGCAAAAATTTGACACCAAGTGAAGTTAAAGTCTCTTGATCCACTCAACACAGGGAAGAAAAAGAACAGATTTCTCTACTTCAAACACTATAATCTTTCAATCCATGCAGTCAAAGTATATGAAATTTTGTGAGGACGTTAAAAAACAAGTGTTTATTTAGATCCTACGGTTAGATGTAGAAATAAAAGGTTTTGATTACCTCATTACTCATTGCACTAGAACGAGCAGTTTCGAAGTGTTTTTGGTGTGAAAATGCCTTGGGCCTTTAGAGGTTAATACATTTTCCGTCTTCTACAGGATAAAATACGTGCCTGTAAATGCGGTTCCCGACTGACGTTGAAGTTAATTCAACTCTCTCGCGGCGCGAGCCAAAACAGATTGAACCTTGGAATAGAACTCAAATTCATCTGAAGCTATATCTTCCAAGGTCGTTGCTTCATGAGCTTCCGCCTGCCAAAAACAGCAGTTGTTCGTATTGTATGAGTGCCAGGAAAAGAAAAGGTTGAGATCAATTCACGAATCAAGAAAGGAAAAGGATTTACAGTGAATAAAGAGGTGGCATGAGTGGGCTTTGGCTGCGAACACGCACCTCATCAAAGGTTAATAATATCAAGTTGTCAATAGTAGGGGCCCGCGAATGGTCCCATCTGCTTCCCACACAACACCACTCAGTATTGCATCCGTTAGCATCACTCACAGACATGGAATAGCAAATGTCAAGTGGCTTTTCAGCTGGTATGGTCAGTGTACACCTCAGTGAAACACTTGACTACTCTCAGGTTCTTTGGGTGAGCAGATTTAACCAACCAAAACAAAAAGCAGTTTCATTATAGAACAGAATGTACAATGACTTCAATATGGTAACAAACGATGAGACACAGGCTTAAACAAGAAGTAACACATGTATAAATGCAAACAAGGTCAAGTTTACCTGGTAAGTGTGAGGTTGTTCATGGAGCGCCACATGCCCCTACCCACATTAGAGGAATCTTGATCTCTAGCACTGCGGCCCCGCCAAAGCTCTCGTACCACATAAGCGACTTCTTCTTTGTCCACCTGCATGACACAGGCGCTGTTACATCTAGAAGAAGAGAAGGGTACTCGGAGGAGAGTATCTGAGCTAGACAATACCTCAACAGCTTCGGCAGAGCCAAACTGAAGCTCTTCCCTCTCGATCAGCCGTCGGTGCAGTATCCCATAGTGCTCCACGTCCAGGTTTACCACAGGCTCGAATTGCACAGGCATGCTTGCGATTTGAGTAACCACATATGTAGCCATTACTTGACCAAATATAGCCGGGATGGTGCCCATCACTGGAATAATACGCACTCTGAATCCTGGAACCACCTGCATTACCTGCCTCGTTCAGTAAAACCTAAAAACAAGAACAAGATGATAAAGAGTCAAGCCAAATAAGACCAATGATTGAGTGTAAATGTCAAGCGCCTAGTAGACGAACCTGATAGTCTGATGGCTGTGCATTTTCTCCGTTTGGACCCTTGAAAGGCAGGAGCTTCACCTTGGGTTTCTCTAAAGAAAAAACCACTGGGATCCCTCCATGAATGTCATGTTCTTTTCTCAAGCGATGCCTTACCTGTCACAGTCAACATCGTTTTCAGTACTTACACAACTTACCAATTCCATTCCAAGATAAGAATCAACAATCCACTCCGTGTTTTGCACAGAGACTCACAGATCGTGAGAGAGGATCATTTGACGACTCCTTCAGGTCTGCAATGCGGATACGAGTGGGATCCACCCGAGCACCAGCTCCTGTTGCTGACAAAACTTTCAGACCCTTCTTGACACATGCTGCCAACAGGGCGACCTGTGCATGGAAGTAACAAATCGAATCAAAAAGCTTAATGTCAGAAAATCGTCACTTATTGAATATGAATATATAAAAGGCACCTCTAAACGCGTACAATGATGCGTTCTCAGACACAAATTTGCAAATGTCTCAGTCCTACACGGATGTAGAAAATCACTTGCGTAAATATTGACACGACATTGACTGGGTGCACAACCTTGTATGTTCATAGATTGATTGAGAACTGCGACATGTGCCACGCCATTCAATGTAGACGAAGAGGGTAAATTCTCTACAAAGAGTCACTTGCTCCTTCCGATAACAAAGTAACAGATGAAGTGCGTGCTCTCACCTTGGTCTCGATATTGTCGATACAGTCCAGGACATAGTCAGGAGAGCCAGAAAGAAGCTCATCTTGTGCGGATGCGTCAAACATTTGGTTCCGTGCCTCAACCTGACATTCTGGAAAAATTCGTTGAAAGTGGTTCTGCAAGCATGCAGCTTTCGACATGCCAACATCTGCTCGTGTCGCGACCGCATGTCTATTCAGTGATGAGAGTGAGACCTGGAAAACCAAAGAGTTAGACCACCAAACCGACGATATAGAACAGGTTCTTACATATCCGATGCCAAGTGAGGTAATCAGAACCGTCATCAGACTGAAGAGTCAGGAGAAAAGCACACATAAGCAAGTAGGAGTAGCGACCAAAAAGACGAACCTGAGGAGTTTTCACCTACCTGATCAAAGTCAATCAAACGTAACTTCCCTACTCCAGACCGCAGTAGCATAGCGGCTGCATGGCTACCTACGCCACCAAGCCCCACTACCACGATGAACGAGCGGTGCACCTTCAACTGGCCCTCATCTCCAAAGAATTGCACATTCCTGCAGCAACTCACACGTTCAATGCTCGATTTTTTTTTGCAAAGGGTCAAGCCATCACTCAAAAGGACACTTTATGTTGATACGTTCCAATTATATGAAAAGGAATGTAAGTCAAGAAGAAACGAACAACATTCAGAAAACTGTTGCTCCAACATACCTGGTGAATTGCTCATTGACTATCTCATCATGCAAGAAATCTTCAATTGGGAGATTAGTACTTAATTTTGGCAGTGCCAGCAAGTTGTCGTACGTAGTTTCTTCACAAACAACAATCAGCTCAGGGCTCATTCCAAACAACAAACACGTTGCTGTCCTCCCACAACTGAAATGTGCATCGGTGGAGCAAACCTTAGGGTGAAGGGTCTTTAAACCCTAAACCTCAGCAACTCGATTCTAAGGTTTAGGGTTTAAGGTCCTTCATCACACAAACTTCCAATTCACAGACCAAAAAACGCTTACCGACTTCACCGTTCGTGGTTTTACTGGGTTCTAAGAATGGCTCATACGTGGGATTCTTGACTAGTGACGGAAGTGGCAATTCCTCTAGTTGCTTCCTGCGAAGAAACAAGGACTGTGTCAGAGCACAACTTCCGTTCTGAAATCGAAAGCTCCAGAGAAAACCCCACTGAAAGATCATCAAGGGCTAGAATATTCAACCCGATCAACAGCTTCCATGCTCTTAAAACCACTCATCTCCAAGATGAAGAGCAATCAAAATTCAAGTTCGTACCGCCTGCTGCTGCGCCACGAGATGAGAGCGAGAGTGAGAGCGGAGCCCAACACAGCCCCTGCCCCAAGCACCAGCAACGAAGAAGTGGTGGAAGAGCCCACCATTGTTGCTTAAACCCACAATGTCACACCACTTCTCGCAACGCCATCACATCACATCGCACCACATGCTCCGGAGAGCTCTTCAACCAATTCTCTGCACGTCTCTAGCACACAAGACCACCTCGTCTCGCCGTGAAGCTGCTCTCCTCGACACAGACAACCCCGGAAATAGGTCCCTGACCCCACATGAATGAGAACACTGACCGTGACGCTGGAAATCCAAAATCTCTGAAAATATCAGAAATTCCAGAAATATCTCTGAAACAGAACTCATCAGTTTAGGATAGATTTGTGTCTAATGTGGAAAGTTAGAGATAGATGAAGAACAGTTGAGTTCTGTTGAAACCACAGCGGCTACGGTTGCTCACAAGCTGGGTTGAGGGGTTTAGGGTTTAGGGTTTAAGCCCGCAAGTTGGAGGTTGTCTTTCTGCACGCTATCACATCTTGTGGTGGTTTTCCTCATGGCGGGTGCGGATCCAGTCAATAGGATTTGAAGTTATCTTGCTGGTGGGTTGTGGGCTCTGTGAGCAATGGCGCTTTCTTGCAGCACGCAGCTTTTGCAGCGGTCGTGGTTTTTGTACTTCAGGCAGGGGACGCTGTGCCTGGCGTCGTCCGCTGTGAGCGTGGGTTTTCGCACGCGCGCTTTCACCTCGTTGTCGTCCTCGTCGTATGTTCTGAGGTCGCAATCTCGCGTCGTCTTTCAGAGCGCGTTCCCCGTGTGGAGGCCGCGCCCACTCGGGTTGCGCGCCTTGAGCTCGGGGTTGGAGTCCGGGCAAGCGCTTGCGGAAGCGGAGGCTTTAGGTGAGAAGCAGTTGGAGGATAGCAAAGTGACGGCCGCGGTAGAAGAGGATAAGGTAGCGAAGAATGTGATTGCCGCTGAAGACGTCGATGGTGCGGTCGTCAGTGAGGTCGAGGAGGCGTTGGGCAGCGTCGACCTTCTGAACGATGAGGGTCGTGAAGTAGAGGAAAGTGAGCCGCAAGATTTGCATCCATGGCCCGAATGGAACAAGTATCTCACCATGCTGGAAGTCGGAGGTCATTTCAACTTTGAGACCGAGACCACGGACAGGAGGCCGGTGGTGAGACAGGAGGACGACTCCGGAAAAATCAAGCGCGCTTCAATGGCTTTCGCTCGGAACAGGGATGATGTAATTAAGTAAGAGTCCACCAGCATCTGGACTTGAATCTTTTGCGGTTATGGAGCATGTAGAGGCTAATGTTATCGGACGTTGTTCGTTTTTTGCAGTGCCCTGTCTCCGAAGCTTCTGCGCATACTTGCAGAGTTCGGCTGCCCAAGCACTGACCGGAAAGTCGTGAATGCAGGCAAGCGGCTCAGAGTGTCCCTTGATATAAATGAAGTCTCCGTAAGTTGACATTCTTACTCATTTTATGCTCGGTTTCGTGCTCTTGCACTGTGTTCTATATGGATGTCAGAATTGTATGATGTTTTCTAGTGTTGAGGTCAATTTTTCTGTTGTTTGACGATCACTGACAGTTGCACATATGGTCAGTTGGTGTTATGGGAAACTGAATTGCGTTTTGTGCAGGTTTGCAAACCATGTGACATCCGGAATGCGTGTGAAAGAGCTTACAATAAGCCATCGAACAATGACGTAGTTGCTACTCAAGATGTCGTCCGTCTCCTCGTGGCATATGCTATGCTCGCAAATTCTGGAACTCGGGAAATACCAGGTATGAGCATCTAATGATGGCAGAGGTTTAGTTTATTTCTTTTGTCTCAGTTAGGCATTTGAAGGAGATGACTACTGCACCGTGAATTGAGATGTTTAGTTCATGGTAGGGACTAATTTATGTGTTTGTTATAGGTGATGTGGAATCTGCTGTCAAAGGATTGTTGTTGGAGGTCGTCAAGGCCAGTGAGACCCCTCGGGATCCCTCGTTGCCCCCTCCCACTCCTCGAGCCTTAAATCCTCCGCGGGAACCGAAAGTAGTGAGAAGAAATGCCCACATGGACAACGTCGACATGAAGCCGGGCGACTGGAAGTGCCCAGAGTATGATTCTTTTGACTTTAGCTTGGTAGGAAGTCACTGGCGAATGCAGGGCCTTGGTGGTCGTTTTGATGTGTTTGGGGGCTTCGGCGTTTTATTTTTAAAACCACAGGTTCCGTTGTTCTCTACTTTCCTGATTTTAGTTGTTTTCTGTTCTGTCTGAAACAGGTGCAACTTTGTAAACTTCTCAAGAAATAAGGAATGTCGAGAGTGCCAAATTCCACGCCCGCCACTAGAGCTTCCACCTGGTGATTGGCAATGTCCAGAGTAAGAGTCTCACAAACTTGTTTGAATTTTGCACCATGTTGGTATGTGAACAATCCGCATTTGAGCAGCTTGTAAGTGTAGTGGAAATCATCGGTTGGAAGTGATTCTGAATTGTTCGCGTGCTGTACAGCTGTGGCTTTGTCAACTTCTCCCGGAACGTTGTGTGTCGGAAATGTCAGACTAAAAATACCAAGGCTGAGATGAAGGAGGGAGATTGGGAGTGTCCCAGGTAAGCATACACTTTCACTACTCTCCTACTTATCAGGCTGATCCCAGGAAATCAATATTTGTATGGGTGTATCTCCAGAGTATACAGCGAGTCTCGTTATGTCCAAAATGCACCTGTTTGTGAGGATGTTGAAGATTTGTGTGGGCTATATCAAGCTTGAACGAGTTGTTTCTCAGGTCTGTCCTCCGCAATGAGTGTGCAATTTATCATGTACCTGAAAGTGAAGTCGATTACAAAACCGCTTGTCTTGTTTTCAGGTGCAAGTTCCACAACTTTTCCAGGAACAAAGAATGCTACGAATGTCGGACTGAGCGGCCAAGAGGAGGAGCTGGTAGAGTCTCTGACAGGGGTGATTCCAGGAGACCAGGCCAATGGGACAGGGAGTCTTTAAGAAACTCGTATGGACGCTCTGAAGAACGTGGGCGTTCCTCATACGAAGACCGGGGTCGCTCCTCATATGAAGAGCGTGGTCGTCCTTCGTATGATCGATCTCCTTACGAACGCTCATCAGAGAGAGGGCGTTCATCGTTCTCAAGATCTGACGAGCGCAGTAGTCGCCCTCCTGCGCGCGACGTTTGGGAGAGGCCCTCAGAGAGCGACGGGGAGGAGTTTGAAAGACCTGCTGGTGGGCGAAAGAAGCATGAAGAATGGAAACCTACGAAGGCTGAAGCCAAATCCAGTCGTTTCAATTTTGATGTCAGTGATGGTTCCGACGAGGATTTTGCGGGCACCATCAGTTCTGATGACGACTTCAAAGACATAGACTTTGGAGACGAGGATGACGGCAGTGAACCGGAGGAGAGGATTTCGACACGCGGTAGAGGTGCTCCTGAGAAGGCCTTCAGGGGAGGCAGATCTGAACCATGGAACGCGGGTGGGTCAAGAATAAGAAGCCAGTCTGAGCCACCACCTTCCAGAAGACGTAGTCGCCAAGAGCTTGAGCTGAGTTCTAGTTCAGGGGACGACGAAGACTGGGAACTCGACGAATTTGAACACGTGGATTTCGTTGAAGACGATGATTATGAGGAGGAAGAGCGTGCCGTGTCTTCCAGCCGAGGTGGTCCGGGAAGAGGAAGGGGTGGCCGAGGAGGTCGGGGCAGCTTCGATTCTGGAGCAGGAAGGTCTAGAGCTCCTTGGACGAGAGATGGTGGCAGTATGGAGTCACGAGGTAACCAACTCTCTTTCTCAGCTGTCGATACATTTTCCGTTTATAAACAAATGCCTGTTTGGACAAGGTGATTTTTTCTCAAGCCAAGGGCTGATATTCGATACGAAATTTTCCACGGTCTCTAAGTCACGGTCACCATGTGGGTCTATGGTAACTCAGTGTTGACCAATGTGGACGTGTTTTCGACAGGGAGATCATACTCAGACGATGAGGGTGACAGCCGCTCTTACAGAGGCCGGGACGACTCGTGGTCTTCGGACAGGCCTCCATCCAGAGGCCGCGGAGGTGGTCGTGGGGGAGGTCGTGGGGGAGGCCGTGGGAGCGGCAGAGGATCTTTTGGTGGCCGGGGCGGAGGCGGTCGTGGTGGTGACCGAGGCTCTTTCCGTGAAGGGTCGTCATTCCGTGGAGGCCGCGGTGGAGGCGGTGGACGTGGTGGAGGTGGAAGAGGCGGCGGCCGTGGAGGCGGTGGACGAGGAGGCCGCGGAGGAGGGTTCAGAGGCCGAGGGAGGTAGAGTTTCCCTAGTTCTGAAGTAGAACTGCACAGCTGATCACTCTTTTGTGTTCCATTAATGATCACAAGTCCTTCAGATTCTCGTGCAATTCTTAGATCGACTGAGGGAATGGATCGAGCCTAGTGGACGAGTTCGAGCTGCTGTTGCAGCTTTTTGTCCTACCTTCGAGTCGCCGATTTCATAGAGCATTGTAAAACCCGTGATAACGCAAGGGACGTCCATATTTTGGAGGCGTAGTTTGCAGCGTCTAGGTATTTCTGTTGTTCCCTTACGTTTTGTGCTTCTCGATCGGTCTGGTACCTTGCCGTATGCAACAATTGTGAGTTGTGCTGGAGCCACTCTTTGACACTTGTGCGCGACTTGAAATTTAGGACAGATTTAGGATTTCGGGACACTTCACCGTAAAACCGAGACCCTCGAGTTGAATCAAGGACAGCGTCAGTCAATCCAAGTATCAAACAGTCACGCCCAAGATACAATCAGTGAACTGAATCCTGCAAGGCACTTGGATAAAAGCCATCTCAAAACTGACTGCAGGTGGCTCAAGAATCTGAAAACCCGCATCGTATGACCCGTATCTACACCGGAGATACAGTTAGTGTTGGAATTTATGTCACCTTCATCTACACACTTCATCAGTGAACTTTTTTGGTTCGTGGAATTCCTTTGCACATCACTGTAATGGGTTTCATCAGAAGCATTCACCGAGAGGTACTTGACTGATATTCATACTTCAGTATAAAACTCAACCACTCTGTAATTGATGGCTTTATCATTCAACTATTTAACAACCACTCCAAATGTGCTTCGAGATTCACTGCTTAGCAAGTGAATTAAGAGCGCCCTGTCAATTATGGGGTATTCCCCTGAGCTTTCTGTCTGTGGAACTAATCACCGACTCCATTCCAAAGTTACCCTACCGAAATGTTACGTTTTGTTCAAACGTAACATATCACTAGGGTGTTCCCCAAAACGGGCTGTTTGTATTCCTCGGCAAGGGTAATGTACGTACCCAATCATGAAGGCCGATGCATCATTCCGACACTGAAAGCCACCATTGATTGATTGAGAGTGCAAAAGTCACTGCGTGATTAGAGCTAGAGCGTACCAGTTCTAAGCATAGAGTTCCCACGTCGAGCCTATGGCCATGGTAGGACGCTGAGGCGTAGGGCACTGGCAAGGACAGTACGAGAACTGAGACTCCCACTGCACTGCACCATCCTCATTGCTCCTCCATCTGCTGCATTATTATCATCTCTTCTCTCTCTTCTTCCCCTCTCTCCAGGCCCCAGCTTACTCATTGCCAAGGAGGAGCAGGAGCTGGTTTCCGGAGCTGGGCAGATTATTGTGCAGCTGCTTCCCCCTCAAGTCCCTTGCGCTAATTCCTGGTGAGTTGGGTTGGGTTGTAGTTTCATGTCCAAGCTTCCGTTTCGGGGGTCAAACTGTGGGCGAGAAGAGAGTTTTATGGTTTTTGTTGCTACTGATGGGTGCATGGGTTAAGGAAAAGATTTGGGTTTTGTACTGGAGTTTCCTCGGTGGGTGTATTGTTGAGTGCAGCTGTGGTTTCCTGTGACAAAATTTGCATGCCGGAACCCGGGGCATTGTGCGAAAAGTGGGGCACTCTGTTCTTCGATCTTACCAGATTTAGCAACAAAGTGGCAGTCTTTTCTAAAGGGACGGGTAGATGTGCAGATTGGTTTGCAAAGAGAGGCAGGAGAAGGAAACCTCCATTTCAGTGTGACAATAGCTGGAGCTGGAGGTGAGTGCCACCTTTGATTTTAGGGTGGAAGTTATATGGTGAAGTGGACTGCGAGCTTGATGGTTGGAGACATGTTGGAGACAATGTTGTAAGGGAAGCGTGGAGGAGGAAAGGATTGGGGAGAAAAGGAGCAATGCTCGTGCAGCAGGAGAATGGGAAGCCCGCGTGGCTGGGGCATGGCGCCCGCAATGTGTCGGAGGCGGAGGCCGCGGCGATTGAGACGCACTCGGATGATGACGAGGACGAGGTCATGGACCCATACAGCGACGTGATGCGGCCGCCCGAGGTTGCCTTTGAGGCGGAGAGCAGCGCCATGAACATCCTGGGGGCATGGCTCCTGGAGAATCTCGCCAAGGTCGTGATCGTGGTGTTCGTGTTCTTGAGCGCGCTCGTGCTCATCGTCATGCAGCGCAACCAAGGCGGGCAGAGCGCGCTCCTATGCGCGGAGACCGTGGCGGAGGAGCTCCTGCGGATCCCGTACCCCGACTTGAACGTGCGCCATATCTCGCCGCGCGTGGACAAGGGCCGCTACGCCGCGATGCGGACGGACAAGTGGATCGTGGTGGCGACCCTCGGCCCGCCCACGAGTCAGGTGCAGGCGCTCACGAGGGTGAGCGGTTGGCAGGTGGTGGCCGTGGGCGGCGAGCACACGCCCGCGGATTGGAAAGTCGCGGGCGCCATCTTCCTCTCCATGGACGATCAAGCTGCGCTTGGGTACCGCGTCCTCGCGCACCTGCCTTACAACTCCTACCTCCGGAAGAACATCGGCTACCTGTTCGCTATCCAGCACGGCGCGCAGATCATCTACGACGCTGATGAAAATGAGTCTGTGATTGGAGACGATCTGGAGGCGCGCTTCGACATCTACCTCCAGGGACGCAGAGCACGCCACGAGCCGATTCTGCAGTTCCGCACTCTCCCGAACCGGACGGTCGTCAATCCTTTTATCCACTTCGGCCAGAAATCCGTCTGGCCGCGCGGCTACCCGCTCGAGTTCATCCAAAAAATCGCGCCCGATATCTCCTACAGCGAGGTATTCCCCGGGAAGCAGTTCATCCAGCAAGGGCTCGCGAACGGGCTCCCTGACGTGGACTCCATCTTCTACAACACACGGCGCGCCCATGACGGCAATATCAACATCAACTTTGACACAAACGCGCCGCCCGTCGCGCTCCCCCATGGGACGCTCGCGCCGTGCAATGCGTTCAACACGCTCTTCCACTCGAGCGCGTTCTGGGGCTTGATGTTGCCCGTGACGCTCACCTCGAAGGCGGCCGACATCGTGCGTGGCTACTGGGCGCAGCGGCTGCTTTGGGAGATTGGCGGCATGATGGTTATCTACCCGCCGACCACGCTCCGACGCGACTCCGGCGTCCCGCTGTCGTTCCTTGACGAGAAGGACCTCCACGCCGAGTCGCGAAGGCTCGCGGAGTTTCTAGTGAAATGGCGCTCGCCGAAGACGTCCACCCTCTTCGACAAGATCGTCCACCTGACGCACACCATGGCCGAGGAGGGCTTCTGGGGCGCGCAGGACGTGGAGCTCGCGACCGACTGGCTCAAGGACCTCCTCTCCGTCGGGTGGCGCCAGCCGCGCCTCCTCGGCAGCGACCTCGACGTGCCCGTGGACGCCACCAACCCCGCGCTCGCGCACAAGCAGTTCGTGCCGCGCTCGTTTCCGACCGTGCACCTGGGCGTGGAAGACGGCACCGCGCTGCAGGAAGAGTTCGTGGAGCTTCTCAAATGGCGCCAGTTCTTCGGCAACATGGTGCTCGTGCTCGAATGCTCCTGGCCCCTCAACCACACCGTCCTCTCATGGCGCCTCCTCTACGGCCGCTTGTTCAAGCACGTGGTGATCCTCTCCGAGGAGAATGAGCCGGGGCTCGGCGTCCGCGCCACTGACTGGTGGATGTCGTATAGGTAAGCGAGCTCCATGATCCGAATTCACCAAGCTTGGAATGGAACATGAGAAACGCTAAAATCCGTTACATTGGCAGTTCTCACATTGGCAATCGTGCTGTCTCTCATATTTTCTGTGATAAATCGAGCGTGCCTACTTCGAAAACAGAAATGATATAATAAACCTAGAATTTGTAAATAGCAGTCAGAATTCTTATCTGGAAAATTTCAACAAAAGTGCCAATGTAGCAGATATAGCCATGAGATGAATTCTGTCAAACTGTGCGGTGCAGTGTGTTGCCGAAGACGTTCGAGAAGTATCCTGCAGCGGACGGATTCGTGGTGATGAAGGAGGCAGTGGTGTTGAACTACTGGCACCTCGCGGCGGCCAACAAGACGAAGCTCTGGAGCTTGCACCAGGCGAACTCGACGTGGCGGACGGTGGACTTCAACGCGTCGGGATCTGAGTGGTACCTCAGCAAAGGAAACCGCAATAACGTGAAGAAGACGGTGAGCCGGCTGCCAGTGGAGTACCGCACCACGTACAAGGAGACCATGGACGACGACCACTTCGTCGTCTGCACGTCGGACGTGTTCTACATTCCGCGGCGCTACGTCGAGGATTTCGCGGCGCTGGTGCCGCTCGCGGCCAAGGTGAAGCTGCACCGGGAGCTGGCTCTGCCGCTCATGTTCATGGCCATGGAGAATGTGCAGCAGTTCGACTCATTCGCGTTTAGTAGCGTCAAGGTGCTGTCGGAGAAAGAGGAGGTCGACGACCCGGCCATCGTGTACACCCCGAGCTGGCATGCGGTGTACCCGTGGGCCGCCTCTAGTGACATCGAGCTTTACCGAATTATTAAGGCCATGTCCGCTGGCGATCCCTCTTTAGCGGACATCATTGAGTGATCAATCACCACCTAGTGTTCTAAATTTTTTATCATTTTATATTTTTTCACAGATGAGGTTGTTGTGAATGGAGATTGGGTTTTGATTCCAGTTTTCATGAGGGTCGTTACCCGGAAGAACGACATATGTAAACTACGAGCTGCCACCCTTCTTCTCCAATTTAAAACCATCCTGTGAACACGTTTCGTGGCACACAGCAATCAGCAAAGACTCTGAAGCAACAGACTTGAAAATGAGGGATGGACTTGACTGTATTTGCAGCTTCACTCACGACGTGGAGTGCTTCTTCGGAGTTGGTTCAGAGACCAAATATGACTGCTCTCCAACATAAGCACTGATTTCTTTGACATTCATTTGGAGTCTTGTATGGTCGGGATGCGTCACTGCTCGTCGAGTCAATAAGATGGAGCGGTGAACGTGATGCTGAACCCGTGAGTTTGAGAGCTGCAAACAAAATCTGTAAGTGCGTCTATTTTGTCTGAAGCAACAGACTTGAAAATGTGGGATGGACTTGACTGTAAGAAACGACAACAAAATAGATGTGCTCACAACCTTCAGAGAACAAAGCCAAGACTGTACTAAGGGCCTGTTTACACTAAGGTGAAGAAGTGCACTGGTCGGTCAAGAATTTCAGCCGAAGACATGGTTATTTGAGGCAAGGGGCGATGTGCCGGAGAAGAGGAAAAGACAATAAAAAGATGTGTCAAGAGGTCTTGACTGGCCGTAGTGTAACCACCTAGAGGAGAAGTGTACCGGACAACTTCATGAAGAGGTCTTGACCGGCCGTAGTGTAACCATCTAAAGGAGAAGTGTATCGGATATCTTCATTGGACTACTTCACAAAATGGTCATAGCCGGCTATAGTAGAAACCTTACCGGATAATAAACGACCATTGTATTGAAATTTAAAAAAATATATATTGATTAAAAAATAAAATATATTTGGCAATGTTTTGAAACTTCTTTCATAACATGAATTTTTTGAAAATGTTCCACCTCTACAAGACATCCAAATTAAGGTAAACAAGTACACTAAAGATCACATTTAGTGTAATGCTGAGTAAATGACTTGTAAATGCGATAAGTTTTTACTTTAAGTGAATATTTTTACCAACTATGTTTATAATGATCCTCTTATAACACGCAATGAAGCAATTATGCACTTAGCCAAGTGCACTGGTTGCTGGTAGAAAGCTGCAAGTTATTTGCTCATAACTTTAAAAAAATCAAAATTTGGCAATAGTTTGTGGTTTTAAAGACATATGTTGTTAGTTCTTTGGTGAAATAGCATATTAATCCAAGTCAATTATTTTCATACATTGTCACACATTTTCGGCCAAGGTACCAAAAACATTTCTACCTTTCCACAAAAAACTTTGAGATCTTTGTATGATTCACTTTTGATTTTTCCTACGGCATTATGTGATGTAAACCTTCTTATTGACCATTTGGATTCTCATTTAAAACAATATTGAGTTCACAAAAAAATATAACGTGAATTGAGAATTTTTGAACCTCCACTCATTGCACAATTTTTTTGAATATGCTACACTCCTTTTCTACCTTTAAAAATTGGTGCATAAGGAACTAACAACGTGCTTAATATTATGGTAATTAATTGAGACCTTTTATAGTGCAAAAATTAGACACCAATTGAAGTCAAACTCTGCTGGTCCAGTATACGCAAGGAAGAAAATGAGCCTTTTCTCTACTTCAAACATTATAATCTTTCAATCCGTGCGGTCAAACTTCATGAAATTTTGTGAGTATAGTACTTAGTAAGTCATAATTGAGATCCTACGGTTAAAACTACCAAAAAACTTCATTTTTTCTTCCTTGCTAATTGCACAAAAACAAGCATTTTAAACAATTTTTGGTTGAGATATTTTCAACATAATTTCTGGACCAACGTACTTTGGGTATCAATAAAAAGTGTATCACCAGCAGGGTATGATTTCTTGGGCACCACTACCCGGATATCAATCAAGGTATCAATTTAGGGTTTCGGGTTAGGGTTTTTGACTTGCGGGTATCAATCCTTTGCAACGTTGGGTAGTCCTACGAGGGGTGTGCGCGCGCACACCCCTTGCAGTAGTTGTGAGGGAGGCTGTGATTGTGAGAGCCTAGGGTTTGGTAGAGGGAGACAATGGAGGTGTGGGAGAGATGGGCTTGTGATTGCGGGAAGAGACGGGCTATGAGGGTGGAGAGAGAGGAGTTTTGAAGGAGAGGAATGGACGGAGTGTGAGAGAATGTGAAGGTGAGAGGGAGCTGGGGCGGCGTCTGAGGGTGAGAGGAGAATGTGAGGGGCGGCAGGCGTCCACCGATCGGAGGCGTCCAACAGCAGGGCACGATGAGCATCGCGCACAGCTGTGAGCAGGGCACGATGAGCATCGCGATGAGATGCGCGATGAGCAGCAGCGATGAGCGTGCGATGAGCAGCTCGCACCGATCCGAGGAGCTTGCACCGATCCGAGGAGCTTGATGACGCAGAGAGTACCATGTGGGGGAAGGGTTCCTCGGGAAGACTCCTCCGCCGCGAACAGAAGCTGACGACCCATGAAAGGTGCGACCGCTTGAGCTGCTCAGTACCCACGGGGGCTGACGATGTCACCTGGGACCGCACGAGCTGCTCAGTCCCCACGGGGGCTGACGATGTCACCTCCGGTTGGTTTGCCTGGTAGTGTGTGTCATCGACGTCAACTTCTGAGTCGGGCCTCGGGGCAACGCGACCCACTGTCCCGATTGGCGCCTGCCCTCCAAGGCCGTCTTTTTTAAGCCATTCCGGGTGCTTTGACCTGTCCCCGCAGCCGTCAAGATGCAGTTCGATCAACGAGATGCAGATCCCTGTGCATACGGCCTGTCTGCTTTTTCCAACTCATGGGACTTTTGTCATTCTCCATCTGACGTGGATCCCACGTGGTAAGGACCTGGATTTGGGCCCCTCGGTGACGGCCCAAGCGTGTCGGCTTCGCCCAAGTACGTGGGTGCGTGGGCGCTCGTGTGCACGCATGCTGCATGGTTGAGGTGGAGGTCGCCTTTCACGCTCCACCTGCACAAGCGCTGCTACCAGAGTGTCTTCATAACATTCCGCGAAAGCGAAGCTGGGTTGTCTTTCAGTTGTGGGTTGCCGAGCCCAGTGTCCCGTGTGGTCATGGTTGCTGAAGTCATGCAAACCAACCGCAGGAAGACCGACATCACGGAGTGGAGCGCAGGCGCCTTCCTGTCTCGACACACGCCTCTCCTATCTCGACACACACGCCTCTCCTGTCTCCTTCCTTTGCTGTAAAGCTGCGCCCCACTCCTCGTCGAGATTCCCTCCTTCGCAGAGATCTCCTTGTCTGCAGCTTCTCCTTAAGTCCACAGAGATCTCCTTGTCTGTGTGCGAGCTCCTTAAACGCAGCTTGTCTGTGTCTGCATTGAGCTCCTTCCACGCACCTTGTCCGTGTCTGCAGTGAGCTCCTTCTACGCAGCTTTTCCGTATCTCCAGCGAGCTCCTTCTCCGTGTCTTCTCCTTGTTTGCAGAGATTCCTTCACGTGGAGGAGTGCCCTCACCTCTCCTTTCCTGCGAGAGTCCAAACAGCTGCTCTTTCTTGTGCATGGTGACACGAGATTCCTTCTCCGCAGCTCTTGCTTGTCTGCAGAGACTCAGTGTCATACTCTGTACTACATTCTCTCGACAGGATTCCTTCTCTCCTCGACAGTGTCTCGACAGGAGATTCCTTCTCCGCAGCTTCGGTGCTTCTTCGCTTAAGAGCCCGCACTTTTCCTCTCGCGCGAGTCCAAACAACTACGAGGATTATCAGCTGCAGAATCCATGTTCATAACACTTCCATAAATTGTCGTCATACATCTCGTTCGGATGTGCTGGATGGAGGAACACCACCATGCGGGGGTGTGCGCGCGCACACCTCTAGACTTTGGAACTCCATGGGATCGTCAAGGATCTCATGTGAACACGGCTAGGATTTTTTAGTTTAGGGTTTGGATTCCTAGTGGCGGCGGCTAGGGTTTGGATCTGTGGCGGCTAGGGTTGGGATTACTGGGCTGATTTGTGTAGTTGTACCCACAGACTCAGTGTCATACTCTATACTACACTCACGGCTCAGTACACTAAAATTGAGAATTAGTGTAACCTCACTAATTAATTGTAACTACTGAAAGTTTTTACTTTTGATGAAGGTTTTTACTTTGAGCTCAACTATTGATACTATTCAATGAGGGGAATCATTGTAAACATTGTTGGTAAAAACATTCATCACAAGTAAAAACTTATTAACATTTTAGATCATTTACTGTGCTTAACACTAATTCTCAATTTTAGTGTAGTTGATGTCTCCCATCATATGTAAACATTCAACTTGTTTTGAATTTGACAATTTGAACATATTATTTGGTGCCTTTTTGTGTATTGAGTTGCCTATTTATGATTCAGCAATAAAACCATGTCCGGGGCCAGCGGGTGGAGAAAGCGCAAGGTATTTGGTGTACAGGCTGAAAGCAAGATTGGCATTCTTCAATTGGCAGAGGCTCACATACTACAATATGTTGCAATGCAAACCGGAGCTATTGATGACGACCGTTTGCAAGCAGCCCTAAATTCTAAGGAGTAGATAGTGTGCCTTTATGAGAGTATACTAGTTGTGTATGGTAATTGCTATATAGTGTATGTGTAAGAGTAGTATATTCTAAGAGTGATGTAAGACGTTATGTCATTAATCCTATAGAGTAAAGGTGTTTTTACTATTGGTGCTAAGTCCATTTGTAAAAGCATCTACATTTAGTTTCCACCATTGTATGCATTGTGTACTACGTTAGAATATCTTTTAATCAACTGTCAACCCTTGCACAAAGTATATTTTTTTGTGATTACACCTGTTTGAATACTATAGTCCTTCAAATCTATCTTTGAAATATTGTAAAACTATATTAAATACACATTTATCTAGTATTAACGAGGGGCCACCAAAAATTAGTTGAAAATGCCAAAAAATTGCTTCCAATATTAACAACCATGATTGTACATAATATTGTTGCAAAAGCTCATTTTTTTTTCTTCGAAAAACATTTTTTTCTTCAATTTTTTCACTTTTGCTCGCAATGGCCGCCGTTGTACCTAAGTGCACTTTTATTTGGTGAGTGCAAAATTGCTTGATTGCGTGTTTTATTTGAATACTATAGAGAGTTGTGCTCTTGGTAAAAATTGGCATCAAGAGTAAAAACTTATCGCATTTACAAGTCATTTATTGAGCATTACACTAAATGTGATCTTCACTGTAGCTAACATTATTTTCGTAATGATTTTGAAAGAAATTATGTGTCCATAGTGGAAAAATTCCATCCTTTAGAGAGTCAAAGTGGGCTGACCATGTAAAAAATGGTCCAAATTTATTTTTTCCAAATTAAACGTCACATTAGGGGACCATGCAATACTATGTAGTGGAGCATGTTAACCCCTAAAGTTCCTTGACAATTTCCCTCAAAAACTATAAGTAGTACTAACTTTCAAACCACAAATCTAAAAAATAAAATAAAAATATGTCCACTAAGCTCTTATCAAAGGCAATATAGAATAAAAATTTCAGAGAAAATTGATTTTTTTTCGAATTTTAGGAACCTGCCCAAAAATCAAGGAATCCCCCCGAAGGAAACTCTGGTCCTGTAGGGGTTAAAATGCCTAAAAAGAAGCCCTAAACCTTCAAAAATGACCTTGGAATATTTAGGACAGCACATGCGTAGGTAGTGTAGGATGAGAATAGAAGCATTGCATGAATATTTTATTCAAGTTGGAGTTCTCCGGAGGCCATGTTTTTTGTCCGAGGCTTTGAGCTCGCCCAAGAAACTTGACCTCCGGAGTACCTCCTCTCCAAAAAGTGTCGCCACATTGGCATTTTAACCATGCACAAAGTTCATTAACCATGGCAGCCATGTCATTTTTTCATAACCAGGGCAGCCATATCATTTTTTCATAACCAAGGCAGCCATGTCATTTTTTCATCCATGCACAAAGTTCTCCACCGGAGGCCTCTTGGCCGTAGTGTAAACCCCCATCGGAGAAGAGCGTCACTCTTGGCCAATCAAATTTCAGAATTCCCCTAGAATTCATGACCGGTGGACTTCTCCACCGTAATGTAAACTGGCCCTAATAAGAGTTATGTGCACCGTGTAGGAGTTAATAAGACAAATTGTTTCTCTGATGGTTCAAACCGGGAACTTCACATGCACAGCATTAGAATATTGTTCCGGAAGTTCTGCACGACAGTACCACATACAGTAAATGTTTCCTGCGGCGACAGTTCCGGATGGTAATTTCAAGCAGTCGGAGAGCCAAGGTGGCTCAATACGAGGAAATGAGGACGGCCGCTGGATTAACTTTACGTGAGATACGTGATTCTGTCTGTGGCCGTTGTGTGGTCCTTGGAAGTTGGAGCTACTGTAGTTCCACTTTTCTTACTTGCTTGCCGACAGTTTGGCTTCTCCGACGGACGTGCTTTCCTCTAATTAGTTTGTTGACTTCCGTGGCTACGCGTAATAATTGAGTGGAGTTCCACTTTGTGTGGGAGTGGTGCCTAAATGGAATTTGACCTCCTGAATCATCACAAAGGCAGAACTACTGGCGCCATAGGAAAGCACTCACTGAATGCGCGGCATAGAAGCGGGTGACCTTCCCGCCTCTGTCTGATTCGGAATACGGTGGAGTGTATCTGGATATGCTTAGCATCTCTTGAGGCACAAGGCAGTTTGTGGGATTTTCCTTTGATTTTCCTAGAAACTTAATTATGTGTGACTGCTTCGGGGATCCATATTTTGAGATGGGTGCGCCAAGCAGCTTGAGGTTTGTGTAGAGCGTTGAATATGTACTTGTTGTAGTTTAGGGGTGAGACCAGGGAGTTGAGGAGGGGGCTTCGCATGGTAATTACCCCGATCGTTTGTCATGGCCTACTTCGTGGAGAAGAATGCGTCGGTGATTCTTGGCATGAAAGAGGAGATTGCGAAGCAGGCCGCAGTGATGGTGAACCGGCTGCAGTGTGCGGAGATGGTGGGGGAGCTGGACGCATTGAGCGGGACTCTGGTGAAGTACTCTGCGACGATGACCATCTTCCATTCACTGCTTCTCAGGGAGATTTACCGCATCGCCACTATAGCCGACATCGTCGTGGGAGAGTGTTGCGGCCGCGACAGCGCCAGCACGTGGGGCGAGATCTGGTGGATCGAAGCCGCGGTGCGGCAATTAGACAACGACAGCGCCTTCAAGCGCATCGTGAGAGAACTCAAGTTCTGCACCAACATTCTTGCCGAGGTGTTGGGGGACCACCTGATCTCGGACGTGTTTCGCAGGCTGGCCTCAAAAATGCGTCCGCCGACGAAGACGTCTTTTTTCAACGACCACGAGCAATTGCTGTCGCGCCTGCGAGGTCTCCAGGCTTCTGACCTCAACTGCCGACGCAAGGAGAAACTGGTGCAGTTTTTGAGGCATCGGGTGGATTGCGTTGTCAGGCGCGCAAAACCAGGTAACGACAATGCGAGGAGGTCGTCGTCTTCCAGCTTGCCGTCGCTCCGGCGTAAATGTAGTGTCAACCATGCACAGTCTCTCATGTCGTCTCTCCGACGCGCGAGAAGTAGCGAAGACGCGCGGCCATCAGCGTCGCGACGTGGAGTAGATGAAGCTGCAACTCCATCTTCCCCGCCAGTTTCCGAAACATACTCTTACATCGTGGACGACTGCTTGTTCAACGACGCGCAAATAATTGGCCATGGCGTGGAAGGCTACGTGGATAAAGTGAAATGGGGCGGCATAGTGTGTGCTCGCAAGAGCAGCAGAACCTCGGAAGGCAACATCGTCGCGTCGCTTCGTCACTTCAATGTCGTAAAGCATTTCTTCCAGCTTCAGTACAGCGAAGACGAGTCGCCCGTCATCATCATGGAGTTGATGGAAATGTCGCTTGCCAAGTTCATCAAACACCAGTACAAACGGACGGACGGGTGGGCGGCACAGTCCAGCTTGCTCGCCAAGATCGACATCCTTTTGCAGATGTGTTACGGCATGAAGTATATTCACAAGCTCGGGGTTCTGCACTTGGACATCAAGCCGGGAAACATCTTAGTCAATCCCAGCGTCATCCCCGAGTTTATGGAGGATGGTTATGCGCGAGTGAAGATTGCGGATTTCGGCTCAGCAAGAGTTCCTGTCTTTACATCCTCCTCCGTAGATAACGATTTTCACCTCCCTGGAACGACAGTGTACAGACCGCCTGAGGTTACCGGAGCCTGCAACGCGAATGAGAGCCCGTCGCTATGTTTTCCGCAGCAGGGTGGTCGTACGCCGTTTCGAGTATCGAGGCGAGCCGATGTGTTCAGCTTCGCGTTGACAAGCGCTGAAGTCCTCTCAGGAGTCCAGCCCTACACAGGCGTGAAGCAGAACGAGATTCACTACAGGAAGACGAAGAGGAACGAGCGCCCAAAGCTCCCACCCTCCCTTCCTCAAGAACTGAAGGCGCTCCTCGTCGAATGCTGGAGCGCAAACCCTAAGGCTCGACCTTCGTTCAAGGAAATCATCACGAGACTCCGTAGGTTGAAAGCTCGGCTCCTAACCCAAAGTTGTGCACCTGGAGGTACTCTTCTCCACCTCGACTCCCCAGTCTCACCACCGCCGTTAGCTCGCTCCGTCAGATGCAAGGCATCAATGGCAGCCTTGGTGCAGAGCGTTAGCAATGATTTCAACAGAAGACTGCCGTCTAAGTCTCTGCCACATTATTTCCCGACCCAGTACTCTCATGGAGGCAACAAAAAGTTCGTCTACAAGGACATCAAGCTGAAGAAGAAGCTGAAGAAAGCGAAGGAGCTGGGCAGCAGGCATGGCGAACAAGCGGATAAGGGATGCAAGTATGGCGACACGCACGAAGCAGATGTCAAGGACGTCAGCACCGGGGCCATTCGGTCGCACGCCGTGCGGAAAATCTCGACCACGGTGCAAGACCTTGGCGCGCTCTGGCAGATGTCGCGCATCGACCACCCGAACATCGCCAAGCTGCTCGGCTGGTGCACGAACGGCGAGAATCTGCTCCTGGTGTACGACTGGGTTGAGAGGAGGGACCTCAGGACGAACTTGCAGGACATCGTTGAGTCCCCGCACCTCACCTGGCGTGTGCGCCAGAAGATCCTCATAGACGTGGCGTCGGCGTTGCGACACCTGCACGAAGACTGTGGCCTCGTGCACCACCGCGTCAAGGCCACGAACGTCCTGCTCGGGAACGACAGAACCGCCATCCTTCGCGACGGCGGCCTAGCGCTCCTGGTGCCGCAGAATCCACGCAAGTGGGACAACGATCTGCGCAAGCTTCGCCATCACCTGGCGCCCGAGCTCCCGTGGTACAAGGAGCACACCAAAGCCAGCGACGTCTTCGCCTTTGGCATCCTGCTCCTCGAGGTCGTCTGCGGGAGACGCCCTGATTCGTTGAACGACGACGGCAAGTACCTGGCCGACTGGGTGTGGCACGCGTTCTCCGACTGCCACTCGAACGGTTCCCTCGACCAGTGGGTGGAGCGCGTGGTGCACTCCAGCTTGTTCAACGACTACGACGTCCGGGAAGTGAGCGTTGCGTTGTGCTTGGGGTTGCTCTGCTGCCACCCGGACATGAACGCTCGTCCCACCATGGGCAGAGTGGAGCGTGTCCTGGTCGAAGGCGCATGCCTCTTGGACAATCTCTACCATGAAGTGCCGTCGGAGAAACCTCTCGTCCGATATGGAAGCGCAACGCACATCGACGACGAGCTACTTCCTCCACGTCTCTGAATGCGCCGGCTGTTCTTCTCAAGGTGAGCAACAAGGCTGATAGTACGCTTCTATTAGCCGGCGAATTTGCCACTGTACACTATTTCTTGCGCTGAACTTGCTCTTCTGGAAGAACTCACAGATTTGACGCTAATTCTTAGAAAGGAACATGTAGTTTATGGATCTCTCCACAAGATGATTGTGTGGAACTCGCATCCAGTTCAGAAGGATCTCTCTCGATAGCTAGTCTGCATCACGGAGTTTCTTTGATCATGTAGCTGTACACTATCATTCTCGACAGTGGAGACACTGTTGATCCATGTAATATAGACGACCCATTTGGCCAGTTCGAATTTCTCAGACTGGTTCTCATTCTAATCCAAAGAATTACTTCAGGCTTTAAAACACAACTTCTTCTCGAAGTGATGAAATAACCGCCATTTCAACGCTCTAGAACGTTTTCTGTTACAACTACCGGTTGTAATCACATCGACACCGACCTGCGGCGCCACTGCAACGACTTGCACTTCTTGCTCTTGCTCTTGCTGCTGGACTTGCTGCCGCTGTTCTTCAGAGACCACCACTCCAAGTTGCGACCCGGCTCAGATGGATAACGATTCACCTTTCGAACACGGAGCAGCGTCTCATCTTCGTTAAATCTTGTGTCGACAAGGCTGAAGTCGGTGCTCGTTAAACTTCGACCGAGGACACAAGGCGCCAGAGCTTAACAGAGAATCGCGAGAGCTAGAAAAAAACTATCCTCATCGTACTAGCTTTTCTAAACACGGGCACTGTTGTCAAGAGAATCTTCTGAAGAACAATGCACCGCTACGATTGTACTAACTAAACAAATGTGCCTCAGAAGCTCAATGTATATTCGAGTCGACATCCAAATCTTTATCACTGTTAGATGCATCATTAGCAACCTGCGCCACTTCTAGACTCCAATTCTCCAGACCAAGTGTAGTACATCTTTCCAGGAGAACGAGCAAGAACATCGATCAGGATCCAGGCAGCTCTGATAGATCTGTCCCACTGCGACATGTGACCTTGAGTTGGCGACACCAAAGAACTGAATCTCCACACGCGCAAGTTAGCAGCTCCTGGTCGCTACCAAGTCCAGAACATGCCAATCTTAAAAAAAGCAACCTCACCCTCTGATATTAGCAAACACCCATCAGTATGTGTGAACAAACTTTACACTCCCACCTTTACATAATCTCATTCGGAAGGACATAGTGTGAAAAGGACTGTCCAGGCGTGGAACTCACTCAATCCAGAGCCTGATGAATCGTTAACGATCCTTGTAAAATTTACTCAGCATCTTCACCTGGATCATTTCAACGGCGTAAAAGTCGAAGTCCCGTCTGGCGGTGCACATTTTCCTATGGATCGCACCGTACACATGCCACGCTCACATGAAGCGGTGCCAACGTGCCAGGCTTCTGGCGCAGGTGGGAAAGGCTCTGCTCCGGGAGCCTCCACGACGCAATCTGGAGGCGATTGCTTGACCTGTACCACACGGAATTGATCAACTCCCCACTTCGTCACCCTTTTAGGAGCCTGGGGCTGAAGCATGATCCATCAGACGAGCTTGCCGTCCTCCGAGGCGGAGTGATGTTGTTGAGGAAGGGGTTTAACGAAGAGGGAGAACGTTTCGGCGACTCGCGGAGTGTTCCACTCGGTTTCCGAAGCGTTCTTCCTCTTGGCTTAACCTCTCACTCGAATTGTCCTGTTTTCTTCTTGCGACTACGGCGGTGATTCATTCGGTTGCGACTACTGTTGTCTAGGCAAAGGCTTTGTCGAGGAAGATGAGTCCTGTGTGTTCTGTCACATGCTCCTCTTTTTTTTCTCTTTGTGGGTTGGTTTCTCGCAGACGCGAGCTTTGTATGCTAGGATCTTCAGACCACCCTTGATTTTTGTGATTCTCGGAATGATTTTGTGAGTACTTAGCAGAAGGAAGAACAGGGTACTTCTCTCCTCTCTGTAACAGCACCTGTTGTAGAGGGAGCTGGCTGTTGTAACAAATGCTGTTGTAGAGGGAGTTGATTGTCTATGCCTTAAATGCTTGTTGCAACTGCAATTTGCTGTGGCTTAAAGAGAAACAAAAGCTCTTGTAGGAAATCATTAAAGAAATCAAATGAATTAAAAGTATTTTAAAATTCTATGTATGCTTTATACTATATCCAAATGTTATTTACACTAGGGCTTGTTGTCAGTGTAGTGCTAACACTATTCTAGAGGTGGTGAGTGAGTTGCTAAAGGTGAGCATTAAGCCTTTGGAGCCTAGAAGACCCAAAATGGGACTTTGGAGGTGTTAACCCCTAAAGATCCTTGAAAGCCAAAATGGCTTTTTGTTATTTCGGGTAGCCTAGTTCAAGGGGTTAAATTTAATATTTTTGCAAAAGATTTTTACGGGGTGTTCCCTATACTACAAGGTGTATGTGCAACAATTTGCAAAGTCGAATTCCAATTTTTGAGCTTATTTACTCAAATTTTAGTTTTCAACCTCTGGGCGGGCAGAAAAAAACTTTTTATTTTCAACATTTTTTTGAAATATTTTTTTGCTGATATGTTCATAACTAAGTTTCTATTCAAATTTCCAAGTGACCCATGTTGAACCTTTTACCAATTCTGCAAGGGCAGCCTTTAAAAATTACAACAATAAGTTTCAAAGTTTTCCACAATATTACATTTTTTTCTTTCAAAATTCGTCAAAATTTGAGATTTAATAATTTTTCAAAAATAAATTTTCCCAAAATTCACAAACTTAAAGAGGTACCTACTCACCGTTCATTTTTTTCCTAAATTAAATACAATAAACGTGATGCATGTTTTTCCAAATCACCGTTTTTATACCTTCTGTTGGAAAATAATTTGCATGAAGGTCCAAAAAGCCAAATGAGTCTCTAAAATTTTGCATAGGCATTCAAAACATGATTCTCCACATGGAAAAAAATATGAGCAAAATGGTTGGTGTAGCAATCATCAAGTTTTCCTTTGCACAAAGTAGACTATGTCTTTTAAACAATGCCCAAAAAAAGTTTTGCATCAACTTTGAACATTATAATCTCACAAATGGTGCACATCCAACGGCTCAAATTTGACATAGTACACTCCATAGTAGCTAGGTTCAAGATCCTACGGTTGAAAGTACTAAAAAACAGTAAATACATTGACCATACCTCAATTCCAACAAGGTGGTAGAAATTCGCAATTTTTGGTTTTCGAGCTCCCAAGAACACAAGGATTTTTAGGGGTTAAAACTCAATTTGTTTGAAATCCATGAGGAATTAGGTTGAGACTAATGAAGTTTTGATTTGTGCGCACATTATACCAACACTTCAAAAATTAGATCATGATCTAGAGTTTTAGAACTCATGGAAAAGCTAAGAATACAACACAAAAGATATCAAATACAATGAATATCATGTTGCACACTATGTTATATTTCGTACACATGCAAAATGATTTTGGTCTTAATTTTGATTGAAATTTGTCTTTAAGAGATTATTTATTGTTTTGTGATTGTTGATTCCTTTCACCGCATACAAATCTTTTGTTTAATTTGTATAACTTTGGAACATTTCCGTATCTTATTAAGCAGACAAAAGAAAAAATTTATCAATAATCATGTATAAATGTTTTCTTCACATATGACATGTCAATGCGAAGCTGTCAACCTAGCGCACATGTGATCCTCTTCTATTCAAAGTACAAAAATGCTTGCAAGAATCTATTGATGGATAAAGTAGTACACCTCCCAAAGTCCACAATTTTCATTGCCAATATATGGAAACTTTAAACACTATGATCTATTCCATCAACCATTGGATGTTGTAAATAAATTCCCAAAGTTCAGGTCATGATTTGAATTCAATTTGTTAAGGTTGGATGTTGAAATCAGGTAGTGTTTCCATCAAAGTTAGTTCAAAGAAAAAAATTATCAAATATCTTGGTTTTGGAGAAACATGAACTGGGTGCCAAACAATTAAGTATCGAGGAGGAAAAATTGTTGTTAGTGGAGCAATACTTCTTTCTTTTGAAGATATTTTTTATTTTTTATAAAATTGATTGTGGTTTTTGTTAAAACAAAATATTTTTTCTTATTTTCCGAAATAGCATTAAATTAAAGAAAATCATTATAGCACTGCATATGGAATAAACAAGCGTAGATATCACTCTCACACTATCAATAGCCTCTTGAAACAATTGTCACTTTGGCAAAACTTCAAAACATATGACCCCCCCTCCAACACAGGATCAGGCTAGTTGTGGCTTCTAGTTGGAGCCAAGGGGATTTCCACAAAGCCAAACCTAACATGCTTCGATCAACTTTGTCTTGTTTAGAATTGTGAGCGAACTTAAACTGATTAAAAACTCTGCATTTGAAGGATTGTAAAGGAACCTAAATAAATTGAAGGAATGGGAGTGAAATTATGTGGTATTGATGTATGAGTGATCTTAGTGTCTACCCTCGAGAGGGGGGAGTAGTTCCATACTGCTTGATTTTAGTCTGGTGGATATTGGTTTAGTGATGGAACGAATAGACACTTTATTCACTCCGGCCCCCTGAAATGAGGACCGGAGTTCTTCTTCTATTATGAGTGATGAGGGAGAGAGGTTCCAGAGACAAGCATGGACATGGCCATTGTCAGTAAAGTCTAAGAAAACAAGTGATTGAGGGATTCATAGAGTTTTTGATATTTGTAGAGAAGCTAGAATCAATCACATGAAAGCTCAATAAATTGTGCGTACATAGTGTCATTATATAGGGTCATATTGTTGCACGGTTAATTGGTGAAAGCCGCTTGGTCTGGTGGACATTGGTTTAGTGTGGAACAAAGAGACACTTTATTCACTCCGGCCCCCCTTAAATGAGGACCGGAGTTCTTCTTTTGTGCCAACTCTCTAGGCTCACTTCATCCTGTTTCTCTTCTCTCTTTTGTGCATGCATCTCGTCTTGTTTGTTTTAACTACATCCAAGCTTCCCTTGTCCTCCACCTTCCTCGGGGTTTAGGGTTTAGAGCTTAGGATCCTTGTCCCCCACCTTCCTTGGGGTTTAGGGTTTAGAGTTTAGGGTTCTTGTTTCATGTTCAAGGGCGTCCCTCTTTTTTTTTCCTTTCTCCGTCCCCCTACCTTCCTTTGATGCCTTCATGTTGTTGCATTCACGTCATCCTTTACCATGAGGGCCAATTTTAGATCCATTAAACAACTAAGAAAATATCACCAACAAGAAAAGTGAGTTAGAGAGCAAGCATCAAGAGACCTTGAGAAATTAATAATTTAATCCTAGAATAAAACGTTGATGTTTCACCTCCAATAGGCCAACTTTGCCCTCAATATGAAACTCTTATTGCACAAGACCCGGTCAACCATCCCTCGGTGTTTTCTTTCATTATAAGAGAAACTATTTTTATTTATTTTTAAATTTCATTATTCATTGTTGATAAGAATACTTGCATTTTTATTTTCAATAGAATCATTTCATTTATTAATAAACCAACAAAAACTTTTTTTACAATATAGTTGATTTAACATTGTTTGAAACAGGAGTTAATATTTGTGCCCAAAACAAAGAGTGATCTATTAAAGTTATAATAGTGATCTAAAAACATTACAATTATATTATTTCCTTATTTGATGTATTTATAACTTTACAATTTGCTAAGTATTAGAGAATTAACAGATCATGTCTTCTAAAATATTGTTCTTTAATTCTTGTCATTGTTATTTATCGATGAAACAGAAAATGCTTTGATCTTATTACTCTCAAATAATAAGTCACGTATTAGAATGAATAAGTTATTAAGATCATACTCAACTTTACATACAAAATATAATTACATAAATTGATACTAAGTATTGTAAATTAGTGCTATTGGACACATGATTTAGTGTAAACTTTTCTAAACTTAACTTCAAGACTCAATTTCACTTAATTTTTACTTTACCTTTACATTTAAGTATAAATCATTGAGCTAATTTCTTAATATTTAGAATGAAGTACTAGTCTGAAATTCAAATACTCTTTCCCAATAAGTCCATGTAATGTTTTGGAAACTAGCCCTTGCACTTATTTGCTTCAAAGGCTGTTTAAGAATACCTCAAATGAATGTCTTAAAGTTCCTAGTAAAGATATTCTCAACATTAGAGTTTTCCTGAAAGTACTCAGGGTTTGAACCCTGACTGTCACCCCAAAACGCTGATTTTGGTTGTACACCTGAAACTCCACATGTTTTTGAGAAACATGGTGGTTTGGTTAACTGTGGGTCTTTTCCATAAATTATGGTCCTTTGTCAGCCAACCAATATGCTACAGGGTTAATCATCTAGGCACAGTCGCCGTCCAAACAAAGATGCAAGGTGGCATTGGTGACTCCAAATTACTAATTTGGTTACATTAGCTTGCATCATGCACGTGGCCCATAAAATATGGAGGGTGAGAACTTTCACCCTGCAAATATTGTCGTATTTACATCTCACCCTACTCTGATGAATAGAGAAAGACACAAGGTCCTCAAAAGATGTTGCACCGGGTCTTTTTGCCTGACACAAGGTAGCCACCCTTTAAAACTCAGACTTTCAGGAAAACTCTATTGTCACAAACCAAAACAAACTTACACATCCCTTGACATATTTCGGCATATAATTGAGTATTGAGTATTTTCTGTCTGGCGATCCTGAATATTTTTGTGCCAGAATAGGTTACATGAAATCTCAAATGGAGTCAGAACAGGGACACGGTAAATTAACCCCTAAATTTCCTTGACAATTTTACACCGAAAACACTTCAAAACTGTTATCTCTAGTACCATGTCTTGCAATAGAAGAAATAAAAAGTGAAAAAAATATGAAGATCTCAAAGTTTTATGTGGAAAAGAAGTTTTTTTTAGTTCCTTGCCCAACAATGTGTGGCAATGTGTAAAAGTCTTTGACTTTGGATAAAATGCATTTTTTTCACTAAAGACAAGAATGTTTTCTGACAATATGAAAGGAAATTATATTACTTGCTAGTATTGAAAATCTCATGTTTACAAGAGTGTTCTAGCAAAAAAATTGGAGTTGCCCGACGTGCTTGCACTCAACAATTGTTCCTTAAAGGTGGCATAACTTTTTTTCTATAAGTCCGATGAGAATAGAATTTATAATCCTACGTACCACTTGTCTTCTTGCATCTTTGTACAAATTTTCAATAATTGCAAATATATATTGCAACCATGGGAACTTGCCCGAGATAATCAATAGCCCACCTCGGGACTTTTCTCATTTAGGGGTTAAATATCAAATGTAACCATGTTTTTTACTTTAATAAAGACAGCAAAGAGGCATAGCAAAAATATGGAGTTGCCCACCCTTGACCAAAGTCACTTAAGATAGCAAAACTAAACTTTTACACGTCTAGTAAAAATAAAAATCATATTTAATGTACCTCTTAACTTCTATATAAAAATTCTAGAAAATAACTCAATTTTGAGAACTTGCCAAAGAAGAAGAAGAACCCTGGTCCTTGTAGGGGGCCGGAGTGAATAAAGTGTTTGTCCGTTCTACCACTAAATTCATGTCCACCGGACACAGGTTCATTGGAGAGATGGATGAAAAATCTAGTGGCAAAAAGTATTACCACATAGAATAAATTACTCACAACACTTGTTTTGCCCTACCAAATTTTTTTCCAGTAATTCTTGTACTAATATGAGCCATCTATCACGGAACAATAACTATGAACGTTAGTAATTTATATATTGATTTCTAGTAGAGTTGTCATAGATAGAGGTAGGGGCGCGTCAAGAAGAGTGATGCAGATGCAATATTACGCATATTATAGGCTTCTATGTTGGCCGCTTGCTATAGCAATACATTTCGGAGGCATCGGCATGCATTGAAAAAAATTGGTTGAAGTTTTTCAATGATAATAAAAAGAACTTGCGATGCAAAGTTAATAGTAGAGTGGTGGATACCCTCAATATTGGAGATCATGATGTGGCTCAAATCAGCTAGAGGTTCATTCTATTGTAAGTTTTTTTAAGTGGTAGCAGTCAGAATCAATGCTACTAGGACGTCATGGCCATTGTATGCATGATTAGACGGCCAGACCTTTTCGTGACGTTCACGTATAATCCAAAATGACTTGAGATCATAATCGAAGTGGACCAAGAAAGATAGCACGAGATCGACCAAATTTAGTTGCTCTTCTTTTCAATTCCAAATTCCAAGGTCTGATGGTAGATTTCCAGGACCGCACAGGTTTTGGCAAGGTGATGGGATATACTTGGATGATTGAATTTCAAAAGAAAGGCCTATTGTCTATGCATATTTTGTTGATTTTTTACGAGCAGTTAAACTAAGGATTGTAGACAAGATCAATTCAACAACGACTGCCAAACTATCGGATTCGGCCACTCACTCTAATGCATATGAGACAGTAACACGCTCCTTGCTGCACAAACCTTGCGGCATGCAAAATCCAAGAGTCCCTTGCATGGAAGATGGTATATTTACCATGCACTACCCTCTCGGCTTTGCCAAAGAAACATGCGCGGAAAGAAATGGCTATCATGTATTAATAAGGAGAGATGATGGACACTCCTTTCTTGACAACAAAAATCACCATGTTGACAAACGTTGGATCGTACTGTACAACCAATATTTAGTGTCAAAGTACAATGCGCACATTAACGTTGACGTAAGCTTTGGACCTGTATCATCCTTGCATTGTTGCTTACTTGGAGAATCTCATCGTGAAGTCCGCACATGCGCAAAATCAGACTGCTTTGTCTGAAATTGCAGCATTGTTGCTACTAAAAGGCCGAACTGCTCATTCAAGGTTTGAAACACCAATTGAGTTGGACCCGACTTCTCTGTACAGTGGCCTCCAATATGTCTTGCAACCCCATTTGTAACATGGAGGCAGATACTTCATTGTTAGAGCATATTTTGGCATGATACATGTCCTATTTGATGGAGTTTTTTGGCGGGTGGCATGCTGAGCCATGTAGTTTGATGTGAGTCATCACAATTTTAATAAATATTTGTCATAATGACACGGAGCTCATTTAGAAGATAGTACCCTGAGATTACAAGTTTGGTGTTGTACTTGAGAATCTCATTGAAAGACATCTAAACTCTTGGATTTCTAGGAGCTTTGAGGTTAATAGGATAGACATAAGTGCTTGCATCCTTATGGTGATTTTTATTTTCAGACATAGCCTAGAAGTTTTGTGAGAAAAGATTGCTATTTGTGTTGGATATTGTATATGTGATATACCTAGAAATTTTGCAAACAGACTTTGTGAGGTTTCAAGTAGTCTCAGTTCACTTTGCACCATGACACTCTAAAGGAAGTGTGGTACCGGATGATGTGCAAAATATGAAAGTTGGTATGAGAAATATGGCTTGACATTGAGCAGAATCGGAGACATTGTAGGAAGACCTAAATTATCAATTTCAAGGATTTTGAAGAGATACAATGAATGTGGCTCTATCAAGCCAACATAAATGCCCAATAGGCCACATAAATTGAGTGATAAGGGTAGGAGAAGGCTCATGAGAGATATTAGTAGCAACCTTTGTGCTCCTCTTGCAAAACTTTGTGAGAATATCACGCCTCATGTAGGCATGGTGACTTTACAGAATGAGATTCATAAGCTTGGTGTTAATAGTTGCATTGCAGTGAAGAAGCCGTTTTTAGTGACATACACAAGGCCAAGAGGTTGGCCTTTGCAAAAAAACATTGGTTTTGGATGGTTGAAGATTGGAACAATGTGATTTGGACAGATGAGTCATCATTCAAGGTTGGAAAACAATCACGTCAAATTTCTATATGGCGGAGAGTTTACGAACGTTACAATTGGGATTGCATAGCACCTACATTCAAGTCTGGAAGGACTCCAATTATGGTATGGAGTGCTTTTACTCGCTCTACTAAGTCTTATTTAGTGTTGCTTCCTCGTAACAAACGCAGTGCTGCAGACTTTGCAGAGATAGTGTGTGAGGGAGCATTAGAGCATTATTATTGGCACCATTAGTTCCATGAGCACCTCATTTTGATGGAAGATGGTGCACCAGTACATCATAGCAATGCACAAAAGCTTTTGAGGGAACAACTTGGAGTGACAAAGCTTGAAAGGCCGCCAAATTTTCTTGACCTCAATCGTGTTGAGAATATATGGAAGCAAGTCAAGGATCAAGTGCAAAAAAGACACAGACCCCAAACCGCGGATGAAATGTGGACATCAATGAATTTGGCATGGGAGGATATACCTCAAGATAGCATCCAAAAGTTGATTTCTACAATGCCAAATGGAATGGAAGTTGTGATAGTAGCTAGAGGCGGTAGCACTAGATGGTAGTGGATGAACCACTTCCTTTCAATGTAGTTTACAATGAACACAATACAATGTATTGTTTGTATTACAGAAGGCTTCTATATTATTGTAGCTTTCTAATGGTACTTTATTTGACTACCTTTGTTCAGATCTTTTCGTAATACATGAGCTTCTTTCCCTCTACAATGAATGTGTTTGAAAAAGATTTACTAAACTCATTAAAGTCATATAGAGGAAATTTTTACCTAGATAGTGTAAGTTTTTGTAATATGAAAGATGTGAAAAATGATGTTTCCAAAATATATGTAAAATCCAATTTAAGAAAACCATCACATTTATTTTTCAATTAAATTATATGTAAACCCATGAAAAACAAATAAAACAATTCATCAGAAATAGAGTTCTTAGTTTTGGACATTGAGATTTCTCATGTTGGAAAAGAATCCATAAAGCTATTGATTTTATTGAATAATCTTCATAGAATACTTCTAAAATAGAATCTAAAACAAAAATTTCAAAGGACTTCATTATGGGGTTGCAAGACATACTGGAGGCCACTGTACAACATTCGCAAACAAAGTTACTTGGCGGAACTTGTACGGCATACAAAGCTTGTTTTCTAGGACAAGGCGTAAATGGTCAAAAACCTGCGTTTGGAGTTGTCGACCATAGACTCCATGACATAACTATGCAAAGTTTGCCCTTTAGAGAAATCACTTTTGTGATGTCTAGCGATTCCAAACAAGTCTTGCATGTTGTTTCAAAGGGTTTAGGACCAAACATTGTTGTGGCATCAATCAAGGAGTCTTACTTGTGGGGCCACATTGAAATGTGCACCTTATGTCAAGATGTGTGTGCCGTTGCAACACTTGTTGACTTGAAGAATCAGACGTTTGCAGATTGGCTGTGGGAGCTTGGAGATGGCAAGTTGAACATCATTCAAAAAGGTTGTGTCTGTTGACCACCAAATATGATATTACCTCAACTGCCTATGAAGGGCTTGATCGATGGGATTTACTCCAAAATTGTGACTTGCCACGGGGGTAGGGAATTTTACAGCAACTGCGCTATGCTAGTGGCATGCAACAAAGACATCATATGGCAAGAATCAACAATGTTGTGCTTAACATGGTACCTAAGGCAAGTCAAATCCTGTTAAGGGCTAATAGTTAAGTAGGTAATGAAGATGGCGCCAATTTGATTTCATCCAAATTATTGAATACGTTGGATGTCAACAGGTGGCCACCACATAAGCTTATGCTTAAAGTTGATATATGAGTGATGCTTCTCCATAAGTTAGATCCATCAAATAAATTATGCAATGGCACCACCGCACCAAATTCATCGTCCTCCGTTGCTTGACACAAATAATTGAGGCATAGGTCCTTACAAGTCTAAAAGCTAATATAAGTACTGACAATGGTTTGGAACTCTATTTCTTGTACAATTGCCTTGCAAATACTACATCCTTTTGCTAGTTCAAAAATTAATGAATTGGAAATTTAAATATTATACATGATAATTGTAATAAATTCAGAACCCATTTTGTGCATAAATTGGTACCATGAAAAGTGAAAATCTCTAATCTTCTTTATTCAAGAACTAAAATTTATTTTTATTTATTTTTTCAAAAACTATAATCATTTGTAGTGTTAGCTATGACATATAAAGACTAGTAAGCTAATCTAGCTAACATGAGTAAAGCTTGAGATATAAGATATTGCTTAAAACTAACTGCAAAAAAATTCTACAAGGTTTCAATAATATAAAAAGTTTTTTTACCTTATAAAAGTTTTTATTTTTTTATTTTTTTTCTAAGATAACAATTGATATGGTGAAGGCTAAGAAGAACTTGCTCATTGTACTATAAATAAAAAGAATGGTTCCAATTGATTTCATGTTTATCATCAATATATGTCAATTCAATTAAAGATAAATACAAATTCTCATTATTTTGAATTGGACTAATATAATGCCTTACATTATCTCCTAAAATCCTATCAATCCTCTCTATTTAACAATATGTTTGGACATGAAGGACAATAGACATGACAGACATGACACTTAATATATATTATATGTCATACAATACAACCAAAAATGATTGGATTCATATATAATGATGTAGATCTAGAACCATAGCAATTCAAATTTGTTGTAGTGTTTTCCCTACCTTAGTATGACATAGATTTTATAAAAATATCAAGGCTATATTTGCATGGTATTTTCGTTGAAAAAAAATGATGCATCCCATTTCAATTATAACTCAAAGTTTTAACATGCTTTCACCACAAACATAATATAAACATGCAACGAGTCTCTTGAGATCAATTTGATCAAATTTGTCATTTTGATATTTTTCATGTTTTGAATTTTTTATAGAACCTTATTTTAAGAAAACTAGATTGTTGAGTTTGAAAGATCATAGTAAATTATTAATTGAACATTGTCCACTTCAAGCACCTCCAAATAAAACTAGGAATTCAAAAAAAGTACAACCTTCTTCTAATTCTGGGCAAGTTTCTTCAAATTCACAAGTGTGCTCACTTGCAAGTGCTCTATTTATCCTACAAGGTAGAAAAAAATAACAAATTCTCAAAAAATCACTCAAAATACATGCATATGAAATCCCATTATAGATGGTTAAATCATTGTGATGGGCCCTACTAAGTTGAAACAATATATTTTTTAAGAATATTTTTACCAACTATGTTGACAATTATCACCCTCATTGAGTAATATCGATAGTTGTGCTCTCTGTAAAAATTTATCAATAGTAAAAAATTACAACACTTTCAAATCATAAAAAATCATGTATAGTATATGGTTACATTGAACATCATATTCAGGGTGGTTTTTGTTATTGTGGCAAATAGCCTTCAAATATGAGGATCATAATTTACAAGATTTCATGACAATTTTTTATCAAGGACATTGTCCATTCTTGAGTGAGGGGAGAAGAACAAATATTCTCTTTTCCATCTTCAACCATAAGATCTTGATTTAGACTATTAAAATAACATGAATTTTGATACAACAATTTGAAAGATTTAAGTATTTGATTTCAAATAAAATGCTTTCTCTTTCACTAGATTGAGAGGATTTTGGCTTCACATCTCCTTGATTTTACTTGGTGTCAAACTCTTGTGCTACGCAAGGTCAAAATTTATTGGCATTATGGTTCATATAATGCTAGTTCCTTCCATTCCAATTTCTAGGACTAGAAGAGGGGTGTAGCATTTTTTAAACAATTGTACAAGGAATAGAGGTTCAAAAATTACCCATGCATCTTTTTTAATTGATGTGAATTTATTCCAAATGGAAAATCAAAGGTGTATGTTACATCTTGTGGTGGAAAAGATATTGAAATGAATAATAAGATTTGAATCTTTATGTGATTTAAAAAAATAATTATATATATATATATATATATATATATATATATATATATATATATATATGTATATATATATATAATTTTAATATATTTTTTGCATACACAAGTTGCTAATTTGGCAAACTTGCGGCAAGTGTTCTCATCAAGAAAAGAGAAGATTTTATAGCCACGAATTGAACGTGCAGTTACCCCATTTAATTTGGGATATCTCTCCACCATCACCTAGTAGTTCAGGGTCATCTCGAAACACTATGTGGAATTTTTTTGGTTCCTTTTGTAACATGGTGAAACCCCTTAAATAGGGTCCAAAATGGTGAAAATTTAGTTAATGGACATGTCAATTGAAATTTGTCTATAGCCTTAATGATCTTCTCCATAATCTATCACGCTCGTACATTCTCTCATTGTCCAAAAATTGCTCACCCTTACAGGGCTAAGTTATTGTTCTAATCATAAGGATTCAATGATTGTTCTAATCATGGAGGTTAGGTGATTGTTCTAATTATGGAGATTAGGTGATTGTTCTAATTATGGGGGTTAAGTGATTGTTCTAAGAAGGTCGGATTTCAAATCATCCCATCAGATTTTTATCAAGTAAGTTTTAATTTACCTTCCCAAATATCATTTATCTAGCAAATCAACCATCTAAATGGTCAAACACTTGCACGTCCCTACGTACATTTACTATTGAAAAAGTCATTTTGAAGTCCATAATAATTAACTATGGTTGGCAAGAATGTCGGTGCCTGTACAAAGGTACACTAAGTCTTCACACCATTGGCCAAAAAATGTCGGTGTCTACACAAAGGTACATAGGGTAATTAACACCACGGAAAATCTTTGATGTACATTCCATTTTACATTTTAAAATCATTAAGATTAAATGGCATGTCAGCAACAGGTACATGGTCCACTTTTCCATGACAATGACATGAGTGATTTTGACTTCTCTAATTAGTAGTAGCTGTTGGCAAGAAGGTGCATGTCTACAACATGGTTGGTGCCTGTCTTCTCCATTGTAAAGATTAATTTCCAACATGGTCGTATGAACTTCAACAAGATTTTTAGACCACATGGTCATATGAACTCCAACAAGATTTTTTGACCACATGGTTGTTACTGTGTTCTTTGAGCCTTGCAACCTACCATCTTGGTGTGAAGGAGACATAATTAAGCTTGTATCACAAGCCATCCAATTTCATAGTCCATTAAACCTTTGCAATGGCAAGTCTAGAATGATCATTACTTCTATGTATGATTATTTAACTATGGTTGCAAAAGAAAAAGGGGCCTACATAAATGAATCTTGGATTTTCAAAACATACCATCACACTTCTTTATGTAGGTTTGAGTTTACCTTCTAGAATATTGTCCATCTAGCAAATTAGCCATCTAAATGGTCGGCCACTTGCACGGTCATGTGTACATTCACAATGCTACAAGTGATTTCAAATTCGATAATTACTTACTGTGGTCGGCGAGAATGTCGGTGCTTGCACACAGATGCACTAGGTCTTCACACCATTGGCAAAAATTGTCGGTGCCTACAGGAAGGTACATAAGGTAATTTAGAGACCAAAAAATCTTTGATGTCAATTTGATTTTACATCTTGAAATTATTATGCTTCAATGGCATGTCAACAGCAGTTACATGGTCCACTTTACAAGTTATGTGGTCTACTTTACCATGAGAATGATGTGAGTGATTTTGACTTCATTAATTATTAGTAGTGGCTGGCAAGATGGTCGGTGCCTGTCCACAACTTGTACATCTTCCACAAATATTAAATTTGACTAGTAAGGACATTGCCAGTTGCCTGATTCAATGAATCTATCACATGAGATTCATGTGTAGATCTGAGGTCCAAATTTGAAGTGTCAAAAAGATGTCCAAAACTATGGTTTGAGATTTGGAATTAGAAGACGTGGCAAGTGTGTATAAATAGGACACTCTTGGCCATCCTCAACCCACAAACACAGGTGCACCAGTCCTACATAGTTACTGTGCTAGTTGCAAAACATGTTCAATCTACTTAGTCATTTATGCTAGTGGAAAGATGACACAGGTACACAAATGAGTACACCCAACATAAAACTTATTGGTTGGTGCACTCACTTGTGACTTGTTGCATCTTTCCACTAGTGTGAGGAGTTCACAAATAGTTAGTCTCAGATAGGAGCCTTGTCCAGAGCACAAAGACCTTGATTCTCTTGGAGACTGCCTCAAATTTCTCTTGTCAATTCAAGGCAAAGGTAAGTACTAAAACACTTGCAAACCATCACAATTTTTTTTATTTCTAGTTGCAAAAAACACTTGCTTACAGACTGCTACCATGGCCATGTCCTGTATTGTTTCATAATTTTAGTTCAGATAGCATCCAAGCCCCTCCTGAATGTTGTATTCATTGTTGTAGTATCTTCACAATGTGTATATGGATGTCATGTGCTTGAACTGTTACGCTCTCAAAGATGAACACTAGGGCATGTAGTAAAACTTTTCCAATAGTAGGTGCTTCGAGTTTGATCCAAAGAAAGTGCTGAAGAGACTTGTGGATTGATTGTGTAGCAGGTCAGCCATGTGCCCAATTGGGCTTGCAATTATTCATGCCAAGCGAGGTGCATAGGTTTCAAACACCACTCTCAACTTCATACCAGCTTGAAGCTTCGTCAGAATAGTCTGTAGTGCGACCACATCTTGGGGTGATAAAGCTATCCCACTGTCATTGCAAAAGCTCCGGAATCATATTAGTTTTGAATCATGTCCCATAGCTGGCTTCCATATTTTCACCCTCCTTGTCGCAATCATTGGCAAGGAATAGGATAGCGAGCTCTAAATGTTGCTTCCGTCGTTGCACAAGTTTACAAATGCTTTGGGTTGACAATGTTCATGTGCATTTGCAGGTCTATCATGTGGCTCCATAGAACATGGAATGGTCAACAGAAGTGGTGATTAGTCAAACGATTGCCTCGATGAAAGAGTTGGATGCATCATTTTTCTCTTTGCACCATGCATGGCCATGGAGCCGCTGCGTTGAGCAAGATGCGCAAGATATGGTTGCTCTGTAGACTACTCTGGCGGTTCTTCACTGGTCTGAAGTTTGCAGTGGTGCTCTAGACATGCGCTCGGAGACTCATCTCTAGATCAAGCAAGGCATGATGCTTAATTCGCATCCAAAAGTAGTGATGGTGGTAGAGGTGCTAAGAGGCGGATGTGATCAAGCAAGTAATCAAGGTCAGCACAGCTTACTTGCTTGATCAATTCCATCTCTGAGCACCTCTTAATGCACCAGATGCAAGCAACACTACCTGAGCAAGACCCTATGTGGTAGATATATTTTAATAATAAAATATTGTAACCCCTGTCTCGATGTCATCGTGTGCATCACTGCTTGTCTCATTATTTGAATTGACCAAGCACTGAATCAGAACATGCGTTGTTATCAACTATGTTGCTCACCTGAAACAAGCATCCATGTACACAGTTCATGTCCTGATTCATGGCAATGCACACAAGACTCTACTTGTGTGCCAATGTTATCTCCAAGTGCAAAACTGTGAGCTCATCCAAGGCCATGTCTAGATGCGAGCACACAACAACGCAACCGAGATGTTCCAGATTTGCATCTCCTCTCTCTCACTTGGAGCTTCAAAGATAAAGATATTGTTCACCATTTGCACTGTTCTGATAAGGTGATAGTAAATTTCTCTTTAACCCGTAAAGGACCATTTGTACGTGTTGGGTACAAATCGATTTTGGGCAGGATTCTAAAAACCCATTTGTGAAGATAACTTCTTGAAATTTTAACCCCTAAAGGACCAGAGTCTCCTTCGCGGGGATTTCACATTTTGGGCAGGTTCCTAAAATTCGAAAAAAAATCCTTTTTTTTTAAAACTTTTATTGTAGATCGGCCCTGATAAGAGCTTCGTGGAGGTATTTTTAAATTGTTTTTTGGATTTACCGTTTGAAAGTTAGTACCACCTATTGTCAAAAATGGGGAGGATGGGCAGCCTGGGCACCCCTGGGAACCAATGAAACACAAGTGTGAAAGAGGGGCAGTAAGTAGGGGCACAAAGGGTGGAGAAAGGGTGGGGCAACCTAAATCAAGGGGAGGAATAGTGGAAGGGAAGATCCCACAAATTCCAAGAAAAGGGATAAATAGAAAATTTAAAAAAATAGCAAAAAGTGGTGCATGGCAGGGGCTGTGGGTACTGAAAGAGATCGCACGTGTGAAAAAAAAAAACGCCACCTTGCAGTGGCGGGCCACCCCCAAGGAGCTGCGCGGGTCCCGCACAGGGGAGTGGGTGAATGACGTGGCCCTTCATTTCTTGAAGGGTCCCCATTTTGAAGCCCTGCCCTCACCTATAATATTTGAATAATTCAATTAACTCATTAAAATTAGAGATTTAACCCGTTATAGAAAAAATAAATAAAAAATAAGTAAAAAATTTAATTCCACATTTCAACCGTACGGATTTCTAAATTTGTAAATTCATACTTAGCAAATAATTTCTCACTTCATTTGTAGTCATTTGCATTGTTTTATACCCCCTTTCACTAAAGTATTTATTTGAGCATGATGTACCCCTCGAAATGACCTCAAATTTTGCACACACTTAGCTAACATCATATTCTTTACATTGGTAATGGTTTCCAACACAATGTACTATAAATACTAGAAGATATGCTTAGTCAAAGTGAGCTGACTTTGTCGGGCAAGAGGGAAAAAAAACTACTTCTTGCACTTCAAACACTATAATCTTCACATCCGTGCGGTGGATTGCGACTAAAATTTTACAGGATTATTATACATGAGTCTAGTTTTAGATCTTACGGTTAAAAGTTGAGAATTCTTCTAAAAAATGTGATTATTGCGGCCATGTTTGACTATGGCAGTTTTGGACTAGTTTTGGACAGAAATTGTCAAGGAACTTTAGGGGTTATGTGAGAATAGGAATATGGGTTTTCTTTGTAGGGAATTTTTCTTCCTTTTTTGGACTAGTAGGGAAAAGGTTATGGTGCCTCAAAAATAAAAAGCTCGACTCTAATGGCAATTGGGCAAGGTACTATAGAGATGAATAGTGCTCTTATAGAGTTGACAATTGCACTTTTTTGAGGGGGTAGTAGAGAAGGAAAGTTCTTGGCAACCTTTGTTGTTTTCACTTAAAAACGCATAGAAATTAAGGATATTACTTCTTTTTTCTTTCTTTCTTTTAGAATAAGTCTTAATAATTCTACTCACCGTTTAAATTTTATATCCAACAATTATTTCACTATTTCAAAATAAAAACCGCTTTCCAAAATAAAAGGCCACTTTCTATACCCCTAGTCATTGTAGGCGTGCGTTCTAACACAAGGTAGAACATAGATCCATTGACTTTATGCAATGTTTAATGCAAGAATTTTCCATTATTTTGAGTCAAAGTACACTTAACTTGTCTGGGCACACTGGAAAAAAAACAATTTTGCACTCTTGAAATGCATTTATCTTTCAATCTGTACAGTCAAAGTTTACAAAAAAGTTAGGGTGTCTTCTTGTAGTAGTTAGCTTGAAGATACAATGATTGAAATTAGTAAAAACTAGTTTGAATAAGTCTAATAACACCTCATTTCAAAGTGGCATTTTTGGGGTGGTGTTGGTGAAGTACAAGGCCCGGTCTTTTAGGGGTTAATACTAGTGCTATGTGAGATGTAGGATTTGGAGGTCAAGTGCCATTAAGTGGCATGTGTCTATTGTAGAGTGAGGTGATGCTCAAAATGGCGTTTTTGCATTTTGAAATCTCACTTCTGCCAAATTTGACACCCTTCCAAGGGCTAAAAATTTGTTATTTTACCATGAAATGTTTGGCACAAGATCACCTCCATGTTGATAACATGTGTGCCAAATTTCAATACCAAAAGACTTGCATAAAACAAGATATTTGAAATCTATCAACATGTGTAGTTGTGAGCACGGCTTTTTTTATGGTGATAAATGACAAACAAGCAATGTTGTCCAATGTGGATTTGGTAAAAAATTAGAGGGAAATTTTGTCGATGGCCACAAGGGATTCTAGCATACAAAAAAAAAATGTTGATTGTGAGCCATTCACTAGTGTCAACTTTGACATACATTAGGGCTAAAAAAAATTTGTTTACTATGAAATCTCTATGATACTTGCTCACTATTATTGTATCATCTCTATGTCTATAGCATGTGTGCCAAATTTTAAGGCCAAAAGATGAATACAAACAAAGATATTCAAAATTGTTTCTCATAGTTACACATGTTGGTAGATTTTTTAATATCATTTTTTCTATTGATCTTAAGGCCTTGAAATTTAGCACACATGTTATCAACATAGAGATGATCTTGTAACAAAAATTTCATAGTAAACTAAAAAAAATTCAGCCCTAGGGAGGGTACCAAAGTTGGTAGTAGTGAAATGGTTTCCCTGATTATTTTTCACAACTATGCATCTTGGTAAATTTTGATTTTTTCTTTTCTTTTGTGGATCTTATGCACTTAAAAATAGCACACATGTAATCAACATAGATATGGTCTTATGTCCAAATTATCATGGGGGAAAAAAAATTCAAACCTTGGGAGGGTGTCAAAGTTGACAGTAGTGAAATTTTTCTCACAACTACAAACATGTTGGTAGATTTTGAAATTTTATTTTTGTGTGGATCTTTTGGACTAAAATTTCCTTCACACATGCAGTCAACATAGAGATGTTCTCATGCCAAAAATTTCATGAGCAAAAAAAAATTCAATCCTTGGGAGGGTGTCAAAGTTGGTAGCAGTTGTGAAACTTTTATGATAGCTACAGATGTTGGTAGATTTTGATTATCTTTTTTGTATTCATCTTCTCGCCTTGAAATTTGGCACAAATGTTTCTTCATAGAGATGACCTTGTGCCAAAAAATTCATGGTAAATTAAGTATATTTTAGCTCTCATGAGGGTGTCAAAGTTGGTAAAGTGAAATTACTTTCCCTAGGAATGCAAAAACGCCATTTCAAGAGTCACCCCGTTGTACTCACATGAGTTGCTCATGTAGGTCACCATCCACTAGAAATTAAGGTAAACCTCTTGTAACCAATTGGCACCTACAAAATTAGGATATATTCAACCACTTCTAGCCCATTACCATCCATTTAGCTCTAACGAAGGTTTGCTATTAGTCACAATCCTTTACTTTTGGTCTTGGCTTAGAAAGGGTACCTATTGGCAGCCACTGACTAATCATTGAAGCACACCTTGAAAACTCACACCTAATTCACATTTCATAAAAAAAAGTGAAATTACTTAGGTTGAAATTGTAATTCTATTAGCTGTTAATGAAAAGTAAGTATTTTAATCATTTTTTCTCTCCATATATGCACATTGCTAAACTTGTTGGATATGGGGGATTACCTTATTACTACTAAGTAAAAAATTTGGCCTTGAACATCAATTCTCAAATTTTGCAAAACAAAAAGTGCTTTGGGAATTAGTGTCAAGTGCACTACTAGGGAGAATGAGCGTAGTAGTCGCCAAGATTATCAAATATGGTACACGTATTTGTATTCCAAATATTAAAACATGAATGTAGTTGTACTCTATATTGCGAATAAGCCCAAATATATGATTGAGTGAGGCGGAGAGAAGCCGCAAAGGAGAGGGTTAGCAATAAATGCGCCATTGACAACAAATAGAGTACAACATGTACTACACTAAACACCGCATATACTATGGACCAGACTATTTCAAAATACCTGCACTAATTCTATTATACACAAATTATAATGGTCCACCTCAATTCTCAATCCACATCAAATCATGTACCTCAGAAAAAGTGTGGGGTGTTTCAAAATTGTCGACACAAAGTTAATGTGGTTTGATGGAGAGGTGGCGGTGAGCGGCGGGGAGTGAAAGATATTTGGTAGTGAGGCAGCAATGAGCCCCGTGATACATGTTGAAATGTGTCCACATTAATTTTGTTCCAAACCCAAAAATGATGTGGTCCACACCATTTTTCACTTGCATTACCAATGCATCCACACTATATTCAATATTTAGTGTAGTAAATCCAAAGACATGTATACAACAAGTGCATCGAAATACATGTAAGGTATAGGCACCCAATTCCGATCACTTAACCCCTAAAGTCGAAAGCCCTCAAAACTGCCAAAAACCCTCAAAATTGCCCTCTTTCAATGCAAGGTGAAAATTTTTAACTTTTGACAAATTTTCGAGTATGTAACCGTAAGATCTAGTACCTAACTTGTACATGTACATGCATACCGAATCTAAGATTCAAATTCCTCTCCATTTGTGAGATCGTAATGTTCAAAGTTGAAAAAAACGATTTTTTCCTTGTTGTAGAATGGAAAACTAATGTTTTGGGGGCCAAAAAAACCAATTTTGAAAGGAAATTTGACATGAGGTTCTTCAAATTCTTGATCCTATGTGAGTAAGGAATATGTCCATATAATTTTTACCCTCATAGGACCTATAAAACCTAAAGAAATGCTTAATTTTTCACATGGAGGTATGCTGAAATACAAATACAAATGCCCATTTTCAACAATTAAAAAGGCATGTAAAAAATTATCCGATTGAAAATCCAAACGGTGAGATCATGCTTTACTACCTCTTTTACATGTACAAAAAATAAAATTCGAAATAGAGTAAAATCTCAATTTTTGGTGAATTTTTGAAGTTACTGCGATCTAATTGATTTTGGGCAGATTTTGAGAATAATTGAGCATATACCGCAGTTCTGGGCAGATTTCAGCATGCCCTAACAGTGTTTTCAAACTTTGACCGTGAATATCTCCTAAAGTATGAGGAATTTTGAAGCATGAATGGTGTCATTCTAAAGGTATGGGAAAACTCTACAACCTTCCACAAAAGTAACTTCATACGATCTAAATTTAGTATTGAGAGCCTGACCAGAGTCAGATCGACCACATTCTGGTCGATTTCGACTTTAGGGGTTAAGCTAGTTTGGGACTCAAATGATTTTGTATCTCAAAAACATTTGTGTAGAAAGATGCTGAATTAGGAATGAAACTCAACAATATTTTTTCAAATTTAATCACAAAGATTTGGAATTGAAATAGAATTTAAAAGCCCAAAAACTACCGGAACCCATAATCAAACTCTAGAGTACGTGAGATTTGGTGCCCTCCTTTGTCCAATGCCAACAAGTTAGTGAGTAAAAGAGAGAAGGCATGCCATGGATAACCAACTCATGGAGGATATCCAATGTTGATTGGCCTTGTTTGACTTTCAAGGCAAGGCCATCAATGAGAGCTCAATTGAGGTGGAGCAGCCCAAAATTGAAAATATATCAAGGCCACTGCACTGTTTAAAGGTGTGGGTGAGACTGGATACACAAATGAGTCACAACCTCCTCCAAACCAAAGCATGATCAATTCCACAAAATGCCAGAATTACCAAGACGCTTCATGAACGCATGCCAAGTAAAATGCCAGAACCTGCAGACGAACTTCATAAAAAGTGGTCATCAAATACAATTGTGCCATGCACCTCAAACAGTTCAATAAATAATAAATACACAAGAGTCAGATTCCAACGTAGCGTCATTTACCAGGTAAACAAAAGGTACAAAAGTCAACAGCAAGAACTTGACCGCGTGAGCGGTTGGAGAGCAGCCGGCATGAGCGGTGAGCAGGGAAAAATAGGCAGATTTTTAGTTTTGTTTTTGGAATTACAAACTATTAGGACCTATAGCCATGGAATTTTATCAAGTATGATAGTTGATTTTTGTTTTGTAATCCTATAATTGGGGGACGATATTTACATTATTAAGGAATTACAAATACTATAGTGGAGTATAGTATCCTGTTGCTGTGGAATTAAGCTTCACAAAAGATTGATAAGTGCAATAAAAAATCCTTACAATGACAAGTATAATGATAAAGGATGATAAAGGATGCCTATTACCGTGGATAAATACATATGGGTGAAGTTGAATAGGGCATGGATTACTTACTTTGCCTTTACAAATGATATGGGACATTGACATGTTTAGATATTTTGAGACTTTATTTCATAGGAGGGTCGCTGCTACCCGCGCCCTTAGGAAGTGATTTAGAAAAACCAAATACTAACTCATATTGTTTGGGCATTTCTCAATTATTCCAAGCTCTTAATTTCATTCAATCGCCATATGTGGATATGAATGAAACTAAGTATCTTTTACGTGTGAGTCTATTTATGTTACTTTTTGTTTTTTCTTTATCTTATTATATCCTACAACTTCTTTTACTTTGTGTGGTCAAAAACAAAATTTCAAAGTATGTGAATTAAAATTTTAGCTTCTCTATTGTGAACACCCTTTCATTGTTTTAGAGTTTTTTACTTACAAGAGGTAAAGGATTGTCACCCCTAGGATTGTTCGAATAATTGTAGTTCCCATTAAGCTATGCCTATTCTTGCTCTTCATACATGACTTAATTATCCTCGACCAACAATATGGAACATTGAACTATGTCAAATACACCAAGATAAAAAAAATTGTCAATATTGAAGGAAAATTTAGTTCATGTTTGCAACCAATCACCAATAATATGTATGTATGGGATATATCATTTGCCATAAATCAAAATCTAGGCCAAAGAATCTCGATACCGTGTATGAAGCCAATGAATGAAGTACAAAATATATAAATAGGATAGAGGAGCACTACTCGCATAAATCACAACCATAACATAAAATCTACGTCAGAGAACTTTTAGTGCCCTCTATTGCTACCACATCTACAAGCTGAAAAACGCCAGGGTTTAAACCACCGCCCTTGTGAATTGACGGTGGACAATGCACTGTAGCAAAGGCGTGTGCAATAGTCTCGGCATATGTCCGAAGTGATATGACTTTTGAAAAGACTTTTGAAAAGACATGGCAAAGTCCATCAATTTGCCAAAGAACAAGTAATATAGGTAAAGATAAATTAAAATGATTCCAAGCCAATAGCACGTAATTCTTATTTCTTTTTTGCACAAATAGAAGATCTTTAACTTTTTTTAAATCAGATTTATAAATTATTAAACAGAAATTGAGTGCATAAAAATGTCACTTTTTATAAGTGAGACTCGCACCTATGGCAGCAACGGCTTCCCTAGGATGACCATATTTCCTTGTACTAAACCAAAACAAATAAAAATGTCAGGTACCAAGCTCCCTAAACTGGAATCCTAGATAATTGTTTTTATAGATAAAATGTCGACTTCTGAATGTTGACTGGCCATATAGTATGAAGACATTCACCAAATGAGATGTTCTTAAAGATCACACCTTCAATATTTTTTCTCAGCTTTGATGTCGTTTCTGACGTAATGAAACAAAGAGCCACAACATTCAATAGAAGAAATTCTGCAATCTACTCATTGATATTCCTTTAGATGATTCCGTAAAATTGAATGAAGATTGTGAAGAGTTTGGGGGGGTGCCGACACTAGCTGGCCTCCTTGGCCCCGTCAGCAAAAAGCAAAAAGCCACTAAGGTTACTTCTCCATCTAAAGCGATCCAAAGGATTGTGGTCGCAGCTAAGATGTTCAAAATCAATATTTCTAAATAGATGGCACACTTGTCGAGGAAAGCATATAGCTTGTTATTTGAGCATCCATAGGGCGATGGTACCTTGCCTCACGAGGTCAATAACCTAGCTATCAAACCGTATTTGTAGATGAACAATCCAAGATTTGTTAAATGCTAGATATTATCTTCCTTTGCTGTCACCTCTTGATTTAGATTACAAAAGACTAGAGGCAAAATTAGCCTTGTTTTCAAAGTTGTATATGTACTATAGACCCCCTGCTGGCACCGACAGCCCCCTTGGTAGCACCAAAAATCTTGGTCGGCAAGTAAGAAAACCAACAAGACTACATGTGGATATTAACTTGGAGTTGCCGAAATGACATTAAAATGAAATATGTCACTTGAAGAACCTTCATTCCAAACGGAAGTGCCACGAAGTTGCTTGAAGGTACTCCCAAAGGGGTGCTGATGCTCGCAGCCCTCTAGAGTACACTCTTGAGAGCTTGATGCAATTCCTAAAGTGGTATGGCACAATAGAAATGGAGCTCGGATGAGAGAGTTGTGTGTGAAAGAAGATTCTTCTAAGCTCTTCCAAAGGATCGCTAGTGCCGGTAGAGCTTTAGAACACGCTCTTGAGAACTTGATGCCATATATAAAATGGTATGGCACATTAGAAATGGAGCTTGGATGAGAGAGTTGTGCGTAAATGAAGATTTTTGTAAGCACTCCCAAAAGGCAGTCGGTGCCGGCAAGCCTCTAAAGCTTGCTCTTGAGAATTTGATGCTATTTCTAAAATGGTATGGCACACTAGAAATGGAGTTAAGACGAGAAAGTTATGCATGAATGAAGTTCTTTCTTGACATACTTCATCCGCGCATAAAACACTGCTCCAAGCTCAATGTTTAACATTCTATACCATTTTAGAAAGCACTTCATAAGCTCTTTAGCAAAGTTGAATTCAAATAGACTTATCATTCACTACCAAGGGGTTGTCATTCATCACTTCCCTTTTAAATGTGCCTTGGAGTTTCTTGTAGGCACTTCCAAAGGGTTGCCGGTGTTGGCAGGCGTTTAGAGCAAGCTCTTGAAACTTTGATTCCATTTCTAAAATGGTATGGCCCATAAGAAATGGAGCTTGGATGAGAAAGTTATGCGTGAATATAGTTTCTTATTGGCATACTTCATCCGCGCATGAATCAATGTTCCAAGCTCAATTTTTAACGTGCCACACTGTTTTAGAAATTGTGTTACAAACTCTATAGCGGGATTTAATAAGAATTGACTTATCAATCACTACCATGGGGGCGTTGGTAATGGCACCTCTTTTTAATATGCCTTGGAGTTTCTTATAGGCACTCCCAAAGAGGTGCCGGTACCGGCACCCCCCTTGAGCATGCTTTTGAGAATTTGAGCCCTTCATGTCCTTATCATCTTCTTTGTCCTTGATGCAGTCTTTCTTTTGTATAGATGGTGTTTCACCATCCTCTCTAATAGTTGGCAAATTCTCACCTTTGTTTATCATTATAGATTTGGCACAATGGGTATCTCCTAAGTCATCCTCTAGGCCTTGTGTCTTTCCATCTTCGCCTTCCTTAACTGCTTGTTACTTAAGAAATAAAGAACCGCATTTCTTTTTTTTCTTCTTTCCTTCAACTATATGAACATGTATTGGAGTGACAACTCTTTGAGCTTTTGCTATAAATCACATCTTCTATCAATCTACTCTAAATGTTATACACATGACAAAAAATTGACCTAGTATCCCAATAATTGAAGTTAGACTCACCTCCCTCTCCCCTTGGAGAAAATCAATTTTCTTGTTTCCAAGTTGGCTAAGGCCAAAGGACTCGTGAAGTTCTTTGAGAGGTTGGTGAGGGTGCGGACCTGGATCTAGATGTTGATCTAACTACCAGCACATATAATTTGCCAAATCCAGAATGTATGGACATTGTCGGGCACAATCGACTTGCTCATGTTACGAGGTAGAGGAATCCATCTATGATATTACTGATTGGCATATCATCCAAGTACCTAAGCATTGCTCTAGTCTAGCATAATAGGCTCTTAACGCCTTCTCAAGGGAGGGGTGCACAATGAAGATCATCCAAAAGAAAAATACCACTTTATATCTGACATACACCAGGAACTGGATCGACTATTACATTGGTAGAATCAAGCAACATGGTTTCTTTTTCTGCCCCAACAATATTTACCGTTGTGTTTTGGGCTCTTGCCATAAGTAGGTTCTTACTTGCCCAAATAACGTCCTACAAATCTTGCCCATTATGAGAGACACCAATCTCAAGCAGTCGGAGATCATTGTTGTCAAGCACACCAATTTTCATGCATCCACACAAGCAAAAATTGTCTCTCCATCGATACTTCCAATTAACCAATGTCGATGGTGTTAGCCATGTTGCATACCCAATTCTAGAGGATGTTGACAAACATTCTACATCTCCATTCATCAAAGTAGTGAAGCACCATTCAGGCAGGCTAATCGCCGCTCAATTTCATCAATGGAGGTCTGCCTCTATGGCAAAGGCAATGATTTGGAGGTGCTCAATGTTGCCTTTCTCCAGACTGGCTGCATTATAGATCTTGAGGTTAACTTGAGGGGAGGGGGTGGTGTAGTGAGGCGGGTTTGTATTGTGTTTGAATATTTAAGTTGAGACCATTTTTTGTTGTGATTCACTAGGATTTGGGATGGTGTAGGTGGGGCTATTTTTGTGTATAGCCGGGTATGTTGAGGTTATTTGTCATAGAGGTCAATGTACTAAGTTGTTCCATGGTACCAATATAATCATTTTGATGGTGTATGCATTACGTGCCGAAGTTCTATAAAAGCTCACCTCAAGACTTTGGCTCCTTAGGGGTTGATTATTAGTTGTACTTAGGTCCAAAATGCAACAATGGAAGAGTAAACAAGAAAAGGAAAAAGAGAGACAAGGTCACTACCAAATTTTTTTGGTGAAATTCATTAAAGTGGTCCCTTCTTCTTATGTTAAAGATTACCTATAGTAAAAACAAAATCTCGTAAACAACTCAATTATGCCCCACATTTTCCACCATTACAAAGGACATCATCAAAGGTTAGCTCCTTCATAACCAACAAAAAGCCATAATTGACGCTTATAAAACCCACTTTCATCCCATCACCACCCATTCAAGTCCAAATGAAGGTTTGCTATCAGTCGAGACCCCTTCCTTTAGGTTAATGCTTGTGGAGGTTACCTATTGGCCGCCACCGGCTACACATAGCAACATAATTTGAAAATTCATAACTACTTCACATTGCATCAAAAAAACATGAAATGACTTGTGTTGAAATTGAAATTTTATTGGCTATCACTAAAAAATAAACTTATTATTGTTTGTTCTCTCCACATATGCACATTATTTAACCCTTTAAGATCGATGGCCAAATGTAGTCCTCACTTGTTGTAGATTTTTTCAGCATAATCTATGACACGTGACAACCATCATCCTCAGAGGATTAACTTGTTGGTTATTGAAGGGGTCTCGCCTAAGGTCCTTCACAACAACAAACAAAATACTTGAATCACTACACTAAAGATGGTCATTAGTGTAACCAAACTATGTGTTTGGCAAATGCTATAAGTTTTTACATGTGAAGACTTTTTTTACTGAGAGCACATCTACCTATACTACTTAAGGAGGGGATCATCCTAAGTATAGATGGTATAAATATTCATAAGGAATAAAAACTTATAGCATTTATAAACAATTTAGTGTAGTTAACACTATTGACCATCTTTAGTGTTATTGTCGACGATGGCGATGCAATGCTCATGGGACGATACTCAAGCATGGTCGCAGGAAGAAGGAGCACCTACGACCAAGTCCTGAGGACGGTCATAGGCTCCCGAGCCACTTGCGTGGTAAAGACGAGGCCGCCTTCTTCTATGCACACACAAGACCAGCGAGCAGGGGAAGGCGTGGGATTCGTTTGCTCGCACAACTGCATCGCGCTCCTGCGTCGTTCCTCCATCGCCATCGCCAGAAGCCTGCTGCAGATTGCAACGGTTCGGACTCCAAGCACCGATCGATTGATTGCGAGGAGATTTTGCTGCAGTTACAGTCCAGGGAAGTGGTAGGGAGGGTTTGAGTGGACATGGCGGCGATGGCGACCTCGTGGGCTTCACACGCCACTGCCAGAGTGGTGCCGCCGTCGCGGGTCGCCTCCTGTGGCGTCACCGCCGTGCCGTCGGTTTCGGTCGCCGTGAGGAGCTCCCTCAAGCGGAAATCGTGCCTTGTGCGGGCGGCCGACTCTGGTTCGTTTTCCGTTACTCTTTCTGTGCTGAGTCCTGTTCTTTCGACGGGAATTGAAAAATAAGAATCTGAGATTTTAGACATGAGGGAAATTCGTTTTCCCCCTTTTTTTAATGTTCAATTCCTCACCATCTTGTCATTTTTGTTCTGTGAAAGGATGACAATAAGACTGACCCACCATCATTCTGATATAAAAAAATTACTTAACATTTCATGTTTAGTATTTGATTTTTTAAATTAAAATTAAATTTGTTGAGTATTATAGATGAAATACACTAAAGAAATGACAAGTATGTTAGTATGTTTCTCGTCTTTGTCTGTGCTGAAGTGAGCGTGCTGGCGCATGTGTGTATATTATGGCTTTGTAATCGGCTGTTTTGGACTAGGAAGAAATTAGGGTTTGTGGAGGGGGATCAGTATTCCCTTTTCTAGGCTTTTCTAGAATTGCTTGCTGTGCACTTTTCTAGAATTGCGTGGGAGGCCATTAGGGTTTGAGAGAGGGTTTGGAGGTCGGCGTTTGCCATGGTGAACGTCGTCGCCAGCTTCTCCTGGCTACACCGAAGCCGGCGCCACGGTGTAGCCAGGAGATGCTAGCGATGAAGTTGGCCTGTCTGTTCTGCGACCACCAAACTAGCGTGGAGGTCTACTTGGACCGCAAGAAGCAAATCGGCGAGTTGTCGTGCCGGATTTGCCTGGAGAAGTTCAGCACGACCATCGACTCCCTCCCATTGACGTGTACTTTGACTGGATTGATGAGTGCGTGCGCGTCAATGGCGGCCCGGAAACGTGAGGGAGGCGAGGGCCGTATGAGTTGGAGTACCGGTGGCATGACCGAGGGTTGTGTGCTAGAGTAGCTTGTGCATAGTAGACGAAGGTTTTTGCAAGGAACTTTTTGTTGTGGACGCCCAGGGTTTGGTTTCCGTGGGTATCGAATTTCAAAGCATGAAGAGTGGAGGGGCAGTAATTAGAACCATGCGCCAGACATCGATCAACGATTAGGACGCCAAAGTCCAACACTGCAGAGTGCTCTCGCGCCAGGGAATCTAGAAGCCGTTCATTCCAACCATAGTATCGTAATAACTGCAAAACGTATTAAGGAGTTACGAAGCAACCAACGATGTTGGCTAATATCATGACTTTGTAATCGGCTGTTTTGGACTAGGAAGGTATTAGGGTGTGGGGGGATTGGTATTCTATTTGGGAAATTTTCTGGCCGTGGTTGATGGGATCTGATGGTGTGTTTTGTTACAGATGTGTTTTCAACTTTATTTCCAACTTTTTGCTAGGATTTGTGTCTGGTAGGTGTTGCCAACTTTTCTGTGCATGGTCTCAGTTATTATTGGGCTTGCAACTATGAAATACTTGAACGGTAGGACTGCATACCTTCCTGACTTGCTGTAAATGTATCTACTTACCTGTCAGTATGATGTTGATGTTGGTTTTTTTTACCGGTGTTGTCCTCTTGCTGCAGCAACTGCATCACCATCCGGTACGGCGCCTGCAATCGTGCTCACAGAGAAAGCATTGGGCCACTTGAATAAATTAAGGGCCAGTCAAGGCAATGACCTGTGCCTGCGTGTGGGAGTGAAGCAAGGCGGTTGCTCAGGAATGTCCTACATGATGGACTTCGAAGAGTCGTCGAATCTCAGACCTGATGACTCAGTCATCGATTACGAGGGCTTCAAAATGAGTAAGTCTACCGTGTTAATGTGCAGCCAATTACATCTGCCATCCTGGTAATCTTTGATGCTTATTTTCCTGGTACTGGAAAGGCAACACTATTAGTAACAGTGCTATCCTTCACTCACATCTGTTTGCCTGGCAGTTTGCGATCCGAAGAGCCTGCTGTTCCTTTACGGAATGCAGTTGGACTACAGCGATGCTCTGATTGGAGGCGGCTTCTCTTTTAGTAATCCGAACGCCTCGTCAACCTGCGGCTGTGGGAAATCATTCGCTGCCTAGATTGATTATTATTGTATGCAGATTAGGTAGAGAGTAAGCGGGCGAATGTCTCTTAGATTTATGGAATGCCGATCTAAGTGGTATTCTGAAGCAAATTGTGCTCTGTTATACACGAAGAATTGTTGCACTGTGAATCTCTTCCATGTATTATAGCGTGTAAAGTTATATATATCAAAGAGTGTGATCTTTCTTAATCACAGCTCCATATTCTTGCGTTTCACCTTTCACCTTTCTTGCATTGCAGCCTGATCGGTTTTTGATGCTGATAAGTTGGTTTGACTCGGAGATCTGGTTATGGTCATGATTGTTTATTCCTTTCCAAGTTACACCATCGCAGCTTACGTCGTTGCTTCATATGAGCTACAGCGACTTCAAGAAATGAGTCTATGAGGGTGTTTGATTTAGAAAAGTAACAATGTAGAGAGTATGAAGAATCAAAGCAATAAATTTTGAAAATGAAAGTTTGAGAGCATGAAGTAATTGACAACCTCAAGAAAATTGAAAAAAATTTGCCACTAGATAAAAAAAAAACATAGTGCCAAAGTTAACTATGTACATAGACTCATTTATTGAGGCGTTATATACAAAGTGGTCAAAATCTTGTCCACTTTCCACGAGCAGCCAAAACAGCTGCAATTTGATCTGGCATGCTAGCATACAATCTCTCACATTGCTCTGTAGTGATCGTCTTATAACTCTCCTCCACACGTTCCCATGATTGCAAAAGACCTACAGGAGGAGTTGGATGGGAATTCAAATGATGTTTGAGGATTGCCCAAACATGTTCTATGGGATTTAGGTCTGGGGATTGAGCTGGCCACTCTAAAATAGGGAATGGTTGCTCTAAGAACCATTTCTGAACAATCTTTGCTTTATGTATGGGAGCATTATCATGCTGGAAAATGACGTTATCGAGGTTCAAGTATCCTAATCTCTCTAAACTCAAGTACAAATCTCCATGCAAGATTGAAATATAGTCCTTCGCATTTAAACGCCCATCCACCTTTTGTAAATCACCTAGACCTCTTGCTGTCATACAACTCCATAGCATCAAAGACCCTCCACCATGCTTCACTGTTTGCTTCACCGCACGATCAGGCAAGCTTTTTTTGTCATAACCCAACACCAAGTCCTCCCATCTGAATTGAAACGATTTATCTTTGTTTCATCACTGAATACAACTCTCTTCCAATCCTCTACTCTCCACTCTTTATGAATTCTTGCAAATTGTAGCCTCTCTCGTACATTTTTCTGTGACAAACAAGGCTTATGAATCTTCTCACAAGCACTCAATCCAGCATCTCTCAAAGCAGACCGCAAAGTGTTATCACAAAAACCCACTTCTCTACCCTCTCTCAACACTTTTGCTGCCTATACTGCCGTCTAACCCTCCAATTGTGACCAAACGCACTGCACGTCGTCTCTCTGAAGTGGTAAGAATCTTTGGAGCACCTCGTTTTGGCAATTCTAAGTTATTACAATGTTTCTTCCTCACTCTATTCACCGTACTTTGTAAGAAACCCAAAGACTTTGCAACCACTCTTGTACTCTGACCTTTCATCAAAAGAGCAACAATATCTCTCACTTTGTCTCCTAAAATTAGCTTCATCATACCAATCTTAATTCCTATTCTCCACAATATGTTCTACAAGAAAGAAGAGAAGAGAAATCACAAAAAATTTCATCAAAAAACACAAGTTTCTATTTGTTCTACACTCATCTGAAGTTGCTCCAGAAGCCACCTCAAAAAATGAGTCTATGAGGGTACATGCACATTTGTGATCATAACTCACGATGTAGATATTATTTAGGCAAAGCGCCATGTGGTGTGTGTTAAGAGCGCATTAGGCAACAATAGAATTATTTTTAAGGCTTCAGCCGCCTTAAGGTTTATGAGCTGGCCCTCATAATGCTCCGTGACAAGGGCATTGACTCATTTGTTGAGGTCGCTGTAGTTTAACCCCAATTTCCATTCTACTATATGCTCTGATTTTCATCAAATATACACTCATCCCTCCCATAAGTTATACCTTTGCTCAGTTATAATGCCACTAATTTATAACCTTAACTAACTATAACCTCAATTATGTTCTAACGAGTGTTGCCATTTGATGAGAATTAAAGCATAGAATCGATAAATGATGTTGTTTTATATTTTTGAGACCAATCGATTACTATATCACTATATCACTCAACAATGCTACTATTTGTTCACATGTTATTATTCAATCACAACAAATCACTATTCAATTACAATGTGCCACAATCCTCACATGTGTTGCCATCTTCCTTTCAAGAGTGTTTTGAATGGTTTTTAAACGCTTTTTGAGCTTTTCAACCATCCAACTTTGCTATGAACAAGGTACAAGAGGGCCAATTCAAGTCGGCATGGTCATATGACATTTTCACATGCCATCTGATGTGGCGCTAGATTTGGCTATAACTTATGGGAGTAATGAGTGTAAGTGTAAGTTTTTTAATTTTGTTTTTTAGAGATGAGGTCACATCTTTGTTCATGTCAGAGAAATCACAATTTTTTTGGGAAAATTTAAATTTATTGAATTTATTGTGATTTTTTGCAGAAAAAGTGAAAAAAATTAATATCAAATTCAAAGTATGTTATTTTTTTTAAAAAAATCCACCAAAGGTGTATATTGTAGGGGCAAAACTTGTGGTGTAAATGAAACTTCCGTGTTCAGCTAAAATTAGAAAATTTGGTCATAGACCCAAAGTTCGAATTGCAACAAATGATTTAATTTTAAGTTTTTTTCAAATTTCAAAGTGGAATGGAAACTAGACTTCATAACCTCATTTCATTAGTTGGACTCAAGATCAAAAAATATCATTTGAATGACTCGAATTCAGGTTTAGAGCTAGAGTGAGAAGTTTCTAAAATACATTACATTGAGATCCATATCACAAACTTTTTCTTCTTTAGATATAACATGATTACCTCAATGAGGCAAGTTCATCAGCATCTAATACTTACACATTCAATGAACTCTTCACAAAAAGAATTGGATGAAAACCGACCGTGTACAGCAATAATCATCCTCAAAATGTCATCCGAGCAGCCACTTATTGGCTGCTCGGATCTTTAAGGGTTAATGTAAGCCCCTCATAACCAATGGATTATGCAATGTGCACATATGAAGAGAACAAATAATAATACTTTTAATTTTCAGCAATAGTCAATAGAATTGCAATTTTAACCCAAGTGGTTTCATGTTTTTTTTGTTGAAAATTGAATTAGTCATGAATTTTCAAAGTGTGTTGTCAGGTTTAGTGGGTGGCCACCATTAGGTACCCTCCATAAGCACCGACCAAAAGTTAGGGGTCCTAACTAATTGCAAACCTCCATTTGGAATTGAATGGGTGGTAATGGGATGGAAGTGGATTGGATATACTCCAATTTTATTGGTATTGGCTATGGAATGTGGTCGGTTATGGAGGGGCTTACCTAGGAGTTGGAAACTCAAGGCGTTCAAAGCCAACCAAAAACAAGTGGGACAAATTTTGGTATATATTGAAGTGGACCATCTACTTGATCTAGGGATTGTTCAAGGGCTTGCTAAGTGTTGGAGTCTAACCCTCGTGGCACTCACCCATGGACACAACTCCAGGATTTATGTAAAGGTGTACTTGCATATTTCCCAAAGTGTGACCGCCTACACTTAGCTTCAAGGTCCCAACATTACCCCACCTTAACCCTTTAACGCCAGAGGTCATCCCGGTGTTGTGGGCCAACTTCACTATGGGCCTAGCTTTGGTGAGGGCCACTGAAAAATGCACTGACAGATGGCTAATTGCAACCAAGTATACAACGTAGGCTCAAGAATCGTAAGGTAAGCCAAGTTTGGGAGCGATCTATCCTTGGCTCAGTCAGAATATGGTGAAATACGGAGCATGCACCTACATGGGACTCCAAAATAACATTGATGCGCTTTTTGTTGTCCATAACCAAAGCAACAGTGTGCGCACTATGAGTCGGGATGGTCATCCGGTGGATGATGGGATCTTCATCAAATATGCCAAATTTGGCCGCAAATCATGCACGTAGGACAGAGAACTCATGCACCGTATCCATTTCAAGGTCTTTCTCTTACATCATGCATCTTGAAAAGAACACCATGCGAACGCCTATTACCTCGTCGCATGGTGTTCTTTTCAATTTTGAATGGATAAAGCTGATAGTGTGGAAGCAGAAGCCTCCAAAAACAGACCGGCACTCCTATTGCACCTGCTACGTGTAATCACACTCCGTATCTCTCTCCATCTTTTGCCCATCTTTAGTTGTGTCTACTCTAGCTAGTATGTTTTACAACTCCAATGTTGGATTACGACTTCAATGCACATGGAAATTGTTCTATTTGAACGATATTCACTAGTGCCACACACGTTCCAACCAAATAGAGTGCATTCAACTTACACACAAAGAGCTATAACCAGAAATATACCCAATCGATCCAAAAACGATCAACTTGGCATTAAAGGTTAATTAGTCACTACTTTTATGGTACACCATTCCCTGAATATAGTGTAGACTAGACTATTTGAAATTTCCTACAGTAATTTCAATAAACGCAAATTAAAGTGGTCCACTTGAATTTTCCATCCACATCAAATCATGTCCATTAGAAATAGTGTGGCTTGTTTCAAAATAAAAGACACGGGAATTGATGTGGATAAATTTTTACAAATTGTACTCAAAACCAAAATTATAATATAATAACATGATAATAACATAATATAATAATAAAATAATAACATAATAAATTAATAACATAATAAAATAATAACATAATAATATAATAACATAATAACATAATATAACATAATATTATTATTTTATAACATAAGAATATAACATAAAAATATTAACATAATATTATAATATAATATAACATAAAATAATAACATAATAATAACATAAAATAATAACATATTAATATTATATACAATAATCAAAATTGATGTGGTCTACCTCAATTTTCATCCACATTACCTATACCTCCACACTATATTCCGTGAACGGTGTAGTTACCAACCTACTTTTGGCTGGTATGGCTAAGGACTGCCTGCCAACTCCCACATGGAGTCTTCCCAATCAGCGTCATCCTAATTGTAGTCATACACACTCTCTTGGACTGCCAAGACCACAACCACCACCAGCACATGGCTAAGTTTCAAAGTCCAAGGCACCACTCCCGGGTCCGCCTTGTGAATCACGGGTGTATACTTTGGACGATGACACCGTGATACTTTGTATATTAGGGTTTATTTACGCAACAATTTCCAAAAGCCAGTGGTAAGTGATCAGTACTTACTGATCAAATGTATGTAATTCGTTCATTAAGGATCCGTCTATTTACCCCCAATAAGTGTTGCACCAATCCATTGCCATGGATGGATCCCACATCTTAACCCTTGGAAGACAAGCACCCATAGATAGAAAGTGAAATGTATGTGTTGCCTTGATGATGTTTTGCATAATCTATTAAGGCTTGTAGATTCTCCCATTGTTCAAAGTTTGCTTGTCCTTTTGAATTTTTTTATGGTAAGGGGTTCATCGGGCTCATTTTTCTAGCCTTCTTGTTCTAGGCGTTCTAAGGCTATTTTTGAATAAATTACACCAATTCTAGGGCCTGTAGAATCAAATTACTCAAGGGGCCAACCATGGTGATTTAACCCCTAAATGTCAGTCATGATCCGTACATACAGACATGTATTTTACTCTATAAAATATGAAGAATGCATTAAAGTTTAGCAAGACTTACACCTTTGGATTGAAGATTCTTCAACTAACATCTTTCATATGGAGATCATTTCAATATCTAAACCTTATTGTGTTCATATACTACACCATATATGTAAAGTACTATAGCCACTAGTGGCACCTCCTGAAATTTAAGGGCATAACACCATTTAGGGGTTTCTTTTTTTAATTTAGAAAGGTCCCCACCAACATAAAGAGAGGGAGTAGGTTATGTCCTCACCCCCTCCCACCTCCCAAGCGGGTTATACCTAGGTGCAACTCTCATTGGAGGTATTTAGTGGATTTTGATTGTTAGTGGTCGTACCAAGTTTCAAGGAAAATTGGAAGAAAATACTAATTTAAAAAAAAAATGCAAGGGTCCTGCCAGAAACAATAAAATAAATTTTTATGATTTATTTGTTTAATATAATTAATAAAGTTTTAAATTTTGTAGCAAAATTTTTAATTTTAATAACAAAAGCTTTTAATTTTTTATGTATTGTTTTTAATGTGATTGATAAAGCTATTACAAGTAAAGATTTTAATTTTGTTGATCAAGGTTTTAATTTTTCTAAAAAATCCTTTAATTATACTAGTAAAAATTTAAATCTTATTAATGAAGCAATAAAATTTTAATAATAAAATATCAATTAACCTCCATTGCCCACAATCAGAAGATTGTGAAGTAGAATACAAAGCATCTGAGAGATAAAAAGAGAGATGGTGTTTTTAGAGCTGAACACTATTTGTGTGTTTCAAAATTTTGTGTCATGTTTTTTAAATTACACGGCTCTCGTATCAATTGCATCATTTGATGTGGTGTTCGTGGTGAAGGATATTTAATGATTAGTTTTGTAATGGTGGCAGGGGCGACATTGTTGGAGAATATGTACAAACAATTAATGGATTATTCATTGGGTGCTAGCAAAATTCATATGGTCTTTTTTAGGATTCTATGGTTGAAAAAGAGCACATGTTAGCTTTTTCTTTCTACTTGTTGGAAGTAAAGATGCAAGTTTGAGGGTATTTTAGTAGAAAAATTAAAATATTAGGGACTAATCATACCATATTATGATTCTAAATATGGTATGTTATGCTTTACACTTTAGGGTTTGTTGAAGAAGAAAAAAAACTCCAATCATCTAGAGATTGTTAATATAATAACCTATGATACAAGCAAGTTGGAATAAATATGATAATGTCTTGATTAGTTGAAAAAATTAACCATCATCTTTACATATAATACATTGGTTTATATTCAATATGAAAAAACCTATTGATCAAGGCAGATTGAAATGTAATTTTCACTATAATATATGGTACAAATTGAAATTTTTGATAAGATATTGTTGAAAAAAATTCTTTCCTTGGAGAAACTATCCCTTCCATAATTAACAAGGCAGAATTTAGAGTTTGAAGCGCCACTTGAAGCTGGCCTAGGAAGCTTGGCAAGAGTTAGGGTTTGAAGCGCCACTTGAAGAATGGCCTAGGAAGCTTGACAAGATTTAGAGTTTGAAGCGTCACTTGAAGAACTTGGCAAGATTTAGAGTTGGAAGCGTCACATGAAGAACGGCCTAGAAAGCTTCAGTCCTTTGTTTCCTTTCAATTTTTCTACCTACTCATAGGTGTTTTGAATACACTACATTAGTAAGTAGATTATTAATACAATTTCAAAATGTCCAAATCAAAAAAAAAAAAAACTTCAATATTTGTACGTATACAAATTACCGCAATAGCTTTTGTGCAGAAGAAGATTGGGTAGACGCTCCATGCTCCAACCACAACATACAAGATCCAAAAAATCCATAGTGCATTGTGCTTCTTTGGATTATAATAAATATCCTCGTAACATAATATTTTCATATAACTTATTTTATTAAGAAGCCCCACTTTTGGGATTAAATATAACAAATTACCAAACACAAATTTTTAATGTAAGCATATTATGAATTTTAATTATAAATAAAATTACCATTGGAAGTCACTCTATATGATTAAATCTTGTATTGAGTGAAAATATTCAATATGAGGAGCATTATAAGAAGAGTCAAGATGAATTTCACTAATTAAGCAATGTAAATATTTAACACCTCAATTTTTTTATTTTGCACTAGTTTCATAGCCATTTAGTTTTGATTTATCAATGCTAAAACAACATGCCATATTATCCCACTTGAAGGATTAAATCTATCATTGTTGATCTAAAGGACCGTGACAATGTTTCACCAAAACCACTTTGAAACATTTCAATTAAAATGAGATGTATTTTATTATATGTAGTTCATTATATGTTATCCCCATTGATTTATACTTTTTTTAATTATATTTTATATTTATGTGTAACCTTACTTTAAATTGATTAGTAAAGATTTTAATTTATCAACAAAGATTTTTATCTTTCTTGTAAAACTTTTAATTTGACCAATAAAACCATTAAAAATTACATGTACATGTTTTGATTTTGTAGATAAATGCTTTGATTTTGTTAGTATAGCTATTGATTTTACTAGAAAAAATTTCAGTGATTTTTAGAAGCTTTAAATTCTTCTTATAAGATTTTCAAATTTATTGGTAGTCAAGCTTTTGATCTGTATTAAATTTTATGATTGATTTGTTGATATGGCTAATAAAGATTTTAATTTTGATAGCAAAGCTTTTCATTTTCTTGTAAAGCTTTTAATTTGTAAAATTATTTAAACTACAAGTAAAGATTTTAATTTTTTTACAAAGTTTCCAATTTTATTTGTGAAGCTTTTAATTTACTAGTAAAGCTTTCAATTTCTCATGATCAAACCATGATTTTTTTGTTAGTTTAGCTATTAAACTTTCTTCTGTAAGCATTTACTTTTGATAGTTAAGCTTATAATATTACTTGGATTTTTTTATACTAGTAAAGCTTTAAATCTTATGATTAAAGTCATTAATTTTGGTAACGAAGCTTTTAATTAAACTCCAATGCCCACAATTGCAAGACTGTGAAGCATGATACAAAGCACAAGAGAGAGATGTGAGGGCATCAAATCACATGATCCCCTTTTGCTTCACACCTTTCTCCTACAATTTAATAGAGAAAGACTGAAGAAGAACGTTGACATGGCAAGGTAGCGGCCAAAGCAGCCGCGTGTTTGCGGCCAACAGCGAAGCCATCCTAAAGGTGAGGTTGTGTTTATAACAAAGTTGCTCATCACTAACTGTGATCATGGACCATTTTTTGCATGGGTTGGAACTCAAGAGAGAGTGGACCCAAATTTCTTCTACCCAATTCCGATCACTTAAGCTAGTTGGGGTCTCAAATGACATTGTATGCCAAAAACAAATATGCAGAAAGATGCGGCATTAGGAATGAAACTCAAGGATTTTTTTTTCAAATCTAATCTCAAAGGTGGCTAATTGATATGGAATTTAAAAGCCCAAAATCCACTAGAGCCTACAACTGTGTTGTAGACTTAGTGGTATTTGACATGATATGGGTCAAACTCTGTGTCTGACATTGCCCAATATTGAGGGCCGACCTTGAATAAATTAGAGAAGGCATGCCATGTTAAAAATCTCATGGGTGACCCAAAAACGCTCACACCACGATAAAAACTTGTGATTAGAGCATTGAGTTTGGCGCCCCTTTCTTCTTACTATTTCCACCCTTGAAATGATACTATCTAGCATGTCCATTGCCAAGCTGCCGCATTGTCCATGCCCATTGCATGTACTTTCTAATAATATTATCCCATTGTGGAGATGGCACAGGTGGTGCTAATGGAGATGCCATCTTGGTGTGGGTGCAACGGCTAGCGGCCTCTGTTGAATCTCCGTCCCGCTTCGAATTTGGAGCAAAGGCGAGACGAGAAGCTAAGGCAACTGGAAGCGATGGTGGCATGAAGTGCGCGTAGGGTGTGAGGAGGTCGGGCCTCTAAGATGGCGGTAAGGTAGCAGCGTGGGAGTGCGATGATGAGCGGGAGGGAGGGGTTGTGGCTGTGAATATAGGAGGCCAAGCAGATTCAGTCCCCCAAGGCTACGAGCTTCCATCCCCCACGGCACTTGAAGACGTCGAGCATGACCTTCTACGGCATTTCGGTGACCTCGAGGAAGCGTGTGACCTTGTGAGCTTCTCATATTGTGAACTTCCGTGCAGGAGTTCGTGCACGTCCGTTGACACACCGGACTGCACGGACTACACTAGGGACATTGATGGTGAGCATTTTGATCATTGACTTTGTGCTTTGGATTGATCAAATTGCTGCAACAAGTACCTGCAAACGTCATGGTCGATTTCTCCATTTCTCACAGCCGCGCTATGTGCATTGTTGTTGCACTTGTTGCACTGTGGCGCCGGCGCCGCTTCCGCACCTCACACTGATCAACACAACATTCATACACCTGCACTCCGCCATTGGAACCTCTCCTCGGATTGCAACTTTGACTCACAGAGGTAGATTTCTTGCTCTGCACACTCCGCATTATTCACATTATTGTTTGCTTTTCATCTTTGCTTCTATGGTGCGTTCGTGGAGGTTTTTGTGTGTGTAAGGATTGGTAGGGAGGAAGCGGGTGTGATGCACTTCATGTGATAAATTGTGTTGTTTTTTGGATGGATCAAAACATATTGCGTTCCTTGGGTTTTTGTGTTGATGCGGAATGTCAGTGTGCGAGGTTTTCAGGAACGAGAGGGAGAGGCGCATGGTGCGAGGTTGCTAGGGTTTGGTTAGTTTTTTTTTTTGGTAAGATTGGGATTTAGGTGAATTTTTGTTGGATCTAATGGATTTTTGGATTTGCTGGATCTGATGGATTTTGGTGTGGTGATTTATAATGGCTATGCAAAGAGGATTTTGTTGAGCAGAGGGAAGGCACGGTGGGAGAGGCGTGAGAGGAGAGAATACATTCTCCCTGTGCGAGATTCATTTATGGTATTCTTAACAATTTGATGATTCTTGATGCTCCTTTATTATTCTAGGTTTAGGATCTCACATATTGTATTGCATATTTTCAGACAAGTGTACTACAGAAGTTTGGAAAAGAAGTTTTTTTCAGAATTTGCGCAAATTTCGGTTTTTACTCAGTTTTCTATTTATCCATCTTCTTTGGTGCTCGCATCAAGGGCAAAGTACATGGTAGATGGAACTATTCCAACTTGTGTACAGGTATCCTCCATTACCTCATATCCTAGCTATGGATTCAATGTCTTCAGCTATGTGCACTCTAATTGCAATGAGGTAATTTGAAGTGCAATATTGTTCTCTCAACTATGTGTAATCGTATAATGATGTAAGTGGAAGTGCAATCTCAATTTGTCAATTGTGTGCACTCATCTCATTGTCATCAGCTCTTTCCTATGTAATTAGTTCTTTCCCTTATTGCTATATTGAGCCATCATGTGCAATCAATTTTCTCTTCTTGCAATCAACTCTCTAATGTAGTTCACCCTAAACTTGATCATGTGTAATGTGCGATGAACTAAGTGCTCAAACTTAATCCTCAACCTCATGAATCTTACAAAATAATGATGCACATAAGTGGTTTTTATGCAACCCAAATCCTTGCATGAAATCTCTATAATTAATTTGGAATGATTTAGTTTTGGTGGATGTCACTAAAACTAGCTATGAAAAAAGGGCAATCTTGAGCTATGACAACCATAATTTGGTGGACGCATTCATCTAATTAGGAGTAGCACCTAGCAATTTTTAGTTCATCACAGATCTTATTTTGATTTTCCACAATGTGCAAAATCCTCCCCAACAATCTCCATTGACAAACTTTTCTTGAGCTCTTCCTTTGTGATCCCAAACCACTCATTGAGATTTGCAAAATCCTTTCCAGCAACCTTCATTAACATACATGCCTTGAACCCAATTTTAGGCCCTATGTGATCCAAAACCGCTCATTGAGGTTTGAAAAATCCTTTCCAGCAACCTCCATTGACATACATGCCTTAAATGGTTTTTTAGACCCTCTATGATTTAATACTGTTGTTTAATTTACCACTTTTGTATTTCCAAAAAAGGTGATTATCTGCATCAAGTAGTGATGTCTTCGTCAAGGTTACAATTTCTATCTTCTCCACCTCTAAACTACATGGCAGAATTGGGTGGCCAATCGGAATATGGTATCTCTACCTTAGCTTCCAAGTATCACTATGTTAGCCAATTTTCTTTCTATTTTATGACTTCTTTCGACTAATTTATTATAGAAATATAATTGTACGTCCAATCAAAGCTCTTTGATGGATGGACAATGAGGACTTTGATTATTTAAGTTGATGTATGGGCTGTTGAATGTTATTGGGTTGGTTTCTTCTCGCTTAGTTTTTTTAGGATTGTGGGGAAGAAATTCAGATATAGCCACACAAGTTTTTTAGTGGTGGGATTCAATTCTTATGAAATTATTGATAAAGCGAAACTCCTTCAAATGACCAGTTACAAAGTTGAAACTTTGAACCACCCATATTGCTGTAGAATTTTTGAGATGAAAGGAGGTTGAATTCACACAAACTAGGTGAAATAGAACAAAAGCTGACAAATTCAAGTTTGTGATAGTTTGGGGTGCTCTCTTCTACATGACAACATCTCAACAAGGGGGCAAGTTCGAAGAGAAATCGGGTCGCCCCACTCTATCAACAAAACCCAGCGAAGTTGACCAATAGACCAATAAACGCCTAATAACATGCACATAATGAAGGGCTGCTCCAACAGGATAAAGACGATCCAAAGGAACGAGCCCAACGAGAGGAAAATTAATTGACAAGCTAATGGACTGCACCAACGATTAATAGAATCGCAATAGCCGTCGGACAACACTCTAAGACAAAGCCAAAGACGAGCAACAATCCAAGACAAAAGACATCAAATCTCAACCCATCGCTCCTAGAGAGTGCCTAGCCCGTTCCTATGGCCCCCCATCCCGTTTCCACCCCCCCCAACCCGTTCCCACACATTAATTTGGCTCTCCTAGTCCTCAGAGGGTAGTTTGGTCAAAGGACGTTTTAGAAACATCCATTTACTTAGCATTTGATTCATGGTTCTCTTAATTGAGTGTTGCTTGACAGAAAATTGAAGCATTAAACACTACAATCTTCCTTATATTATCCTCTACTTCTCTACTTTCTTCTACTTTTTGTGCACTGAATGTGATGGCAACTTTCTTGATGTTGAGGGATTTTGTAGAGCGCACCATTGATTTAGAAATTAGTGTGGAATTAGTGAGAGAGAGAGAGGGTAAATTCCAATTGAGCGTCAATGTGGTGTGTAGTGAACAAATGCATTGGGAGTGGGATAGAAGCAAGATTGTTGGAATTAGATGGAGGTGCACTAAATGTTGTAGACGTACTTGTTCAATTTGCATCGATACATTATATTTTGGGTCAAAACTTTCTCTTCTTTAAATGCTCACAATCATGTATAGCTGGAGTAGAGGTTGCAAGCAAGTGCAAATCATGGTAGATTCCTACACAAGTCAAAATATCACGGTTGATTGGTACAATTTTTGTTGTGATATTCGTAGGAAAGCACTTGAAAATTGGGATTTTAAAAAAATAGGAGGTGATGAGTCAAAATTTAGAAAGCTTAAATATCATAGAAGTGCACGCCGAGATGGGCAATGGGTGTTTGGTGGAGTGGAAAGAGGCAAATTTGCCCGCATATTTTAGCGGTTGTACCAAATAGGAAGAAAGAGACATTGGTATATTAAATTTACCGAGAGCGACGCTATCATGTGAGTGGTGAGCGGCGAGCGGCGAGCAGCGAGCAGAAAAAATATCCGAAAAGCCGAAAAAGAACGTTGTTTTTTTCTTCAAAATGTGTATTTCAAGGAAATTTCTATAGAATTGCAAATTTTGGAGACAATTTGTGAAAATTTTACTAAATTAAGAAAGTATCCTATAACCATGGACACATGTGCCATTCAATAAAAAAAATTGGGCCTTATTCTTGACCTGTCCATGGATTAGAATGTACATATTACATTTTCTGGAAATGTCTACATTTGTAAGGGACAGAGACCCAAATATAACCATCCAATTTATCAAATATAAATACTGCAACGATAGATTTTCAGCTGAAGCAATTACAAATAAAATGAACAAACACCAACCACTTATCAACGACATCACCATTCTAGGATGGAAAGTCGACCGACTCATCGTTATCACATCTTGCACCCGTGCCACCACCTTTATTCCATCAATGACAATCATTGAAGAAACATTCAAAAAACCCATTCAATCTTTTAAAAAACGTTCAATAACATATACACTATTGCAATCCTCACTGGCCACATCATTAAAATTGATGGCCAATCCACCATAAATGGCTTCTTTGACCCCTTCATACATTGCCCAATTATATATGCACCAAATATTTCTCTTTAATATGAAATCTTTCTTCTTACCAACATATAAAAGCCCGGTGTTCCATGATTCCCACACCTAACTTTAACGTCGCATTTCTCATCAGTGTGAACATACAATGTTTGGCATCTTTGCGTCAATTTCTTCGACACGCGAACAATAAACCACTTTGATGGATCACACATCAATTTCACACTGACATTGTATGTAGAACTATTGAATCTAGTCCATTGAGGGCTTGTTCTGTACTTGTTCGAGTCACTCTTCTACCAACTTGTGGATTAGAGAAATTCACCATATCCAATTAATGAAAATTGTGGCCTGACATGAGTGGCATGTCAAGCTTGCGTTTGCTAGACTTAAAGATCTTCGCACGTTTTAGTCTGGATGTCTTGGATAGACCTAGGAAAGTGTTGAACAACTTTTGCAATAAATTTGGAGTCACCTGAACATTGTATGGATCGCTATCAAAGTGTACCTATGTCATGACCTTTTTCATCGTGCCACGTTTTAACCAGGCTCAATATGAAGTGATTTTCATGAAAGCTCGGATGATATTGTCCGTGGTAGCGGCATACAAACACCTTATGGTGGTTTCGAATTTTACGAGGCAGTGATGATAGAATGTATCTAAAAGGCTGAAAGATGGGATGTCTGCTCTTTCATCAAGCGTGAGATCTTGCGAGGACACAACAATTCTTATGTAAATTCTAATTAGATTTCTAAATAGTTTTTAATTCCAAAATGTACAAGGCATCAAGAGTACTTACAAGTTGCATTGTGCAGTCCCATTGTCTATATTGCCATCCAATCCTCAAGAGCAAGATGCTTGCTCTCGGCAGTAACATCCTAAGATAACCACCACCTTTATATAACTTAGTATCGTATTTCAGCCTCCTCTTGTGTCTTGGACTCTTTTCATACCTTGCACATGGGAATGTGTTGACCCTGGGTACTTGAGAGAATGCTATTGTTAGTGCCTTGTTGTAGACATATAGTTTAATAGAATAAAAATGTATGTTCTTGATTTTCTATACGCACATCCTTATTGCTACTACCATAAAATTGCTAGATGGCATGCCAATTAAGAAGCCTTAAATATGAAATTAAACCCAAAGATTTATTCAAAAATATCAACTATCTTAATTATCATCGAGACACAAAATTTGTTTGCCTCTATTGTTGCTCTGTTCTGATAATCTCAGTCAATTTGTTGATTTCATTTATTGAAATTATTCCTTTCATAAGAGTGAACATGTATTTTCAACTTTTTCCAACCTTTTGAGCGGCCGAAAGAAAGCCTTTGGATCCAAAACTCCCCTTTGAGCTAGTGAAAAACTTGGAAATTTTAGAAACATTGTTTGATAAATAAAAATGAATATGAAAATAAATCCCAAAAATTCTTCAAAAATAATACTCATCTTCACTTTCTTACCTTTAACCTTCGAGTAAATTTTCTTTGTAAAATAGAAATTTTATTTTGGGGATTTTATGTTGTTGCTAGATTGGGATCTTTCAAGTTTTTTGAAATTTTTGAGGGCCCCCAAAATGGGTCTCGGATCCGAGAGCCATCTTTGGGGCACTATACAACTTTCCAAAAGTTTAAAATTATGCCTTGATTTCCAAAAAAATTAGAAAAAAATTAAAAAATAGAAATCATAAATTTTGTTGTTTTTCACAAAATTTCAATAATTTCTTAGTTTATGTGATTTTAAGTACGGAAGAGTATCCATGGTTTAAAAGTACTAGTGACACATGTGAGAGGCCCTCGGATCCGAGGGTCACCTTGAGGGGTCACTAGTACTTTGCATTTTTGGACATACTGTGCTCTTCATGGAAATTGCAGGTGCCCAGTAGTACATGGTGGTTTGACATGATCATGCCCAATTCCATGGTGGTAGTAATATACTCGTGGTCATGATGTGATGCTCGTAGTTGTGGCCGTATGAGTGCTCGTCTTCTGGTCTTGTTTAAACATGTTTTAGGGGGTATCCAGAATTCAAAAGTACTAATGACACTTGTGGGAGGCCCTCGGATCCGAGGCTCACTTGGAGGGGTCATAGATACTTTTGCATTTTAGCAAATACTTGTGTTCTTGACGGAAACTGGAGCTCTCGAGTAGTACATAGTGGTTTCATATGATCGTGCCTCAGTCCATGGTGGTTGTCATATGCTTGTGGTCATGTGGTGATGCTTGTGGTCGTGGTCGTATAGTTGCTTGTCTTTTGGTCTTGTTTGAACTTGTTTGGAGGGAGGATCGAGAATTCAAAAGTACTAGTGACACTTGTGAGAGGCCCTCGGATCCAAGGATCACTTGGAGGGATCATTGATACTTTTGCATTTTAGCAAATACTTATGTTCTTCATGAAAAGTGGAACTGTCCATTAGTACATGGTGGTTTCATATGATCATGCCCAAGTCCATGGTGGTGGTCACATGCTTGTAGTTGTGGCCCTATGGTTGCTTGTCTTTTGGTCTTGTTTGAACATGTTTGGGGGGGATCCAGATTTTAAAAGTACCAGTGACACCTATGAGAGGCCCTTGGATCCAAGGCTCACTTGAGAAGGTCACTTATACTTTTGCATTTTAGCAAATATTTGTGCTTCTTATGGAAACCGCAACTGCTCAGTAGTACATGGTGGTTTCACATGATTAGACCCGAGTCCATGGTGGTGGTCATATGCTTGTGGTCATGACGCGATGATTGTGGTCGTGGTCATATGGTTGCTTGTCTTTTGGTCTTGTTTAAACATGTTTTTGAATAGATATCCAGAATTTAAAAGTGACACCTATGAGAGGCCTTTGGATCCGAGGCTCTATTGGAGGAACCATTGGTACTTTTACATTTTAGCAAATACTTGTGTTGCTTATATAAAACTGCAGCTAACAAGGGACATATTTGTCATGATCTTTGTCTCAGTCTTAGTTGTCTTTAAGGTCCTTGAAGTCATCAAACCATATGATTGTGGCCATGCTTGTGCATGAATTTGTGTTGGTAGTCATATGTTTGTGCATAATTAAATGTCTTGCAGAGTTCCATCTACATACATGTACGGAAGCTTCACATCCCCTTGTAGTGGATCGAGCCCATTACAATGGTCCGGGTTCTTATAAAGTCTGATATTGAGAATTGAAGGGCAAGTTCATGAAGGGGTATCGATTGGGATTGTCATATTTCTGCGTGGCTCTCAAGAATTTCTCCATGACAGAGAGAAATGTCCATCCAGTAGAGCGTGCGCGTTGGTAAAAACTTTGGTGGAAGGAGATAGAAAGTTCAAGGCTATGATCGTGATAATTGATGGTGGTATCGTAGTCTCGGCATGGAACGTGCTTCCCACCATACCGACCACAAAGGACAGAAAGGAAGTTCCATGGATTCACAAAAGCTTCAAGCTGGCTACGGGCTCCTTTGCAATGGAGGTGCGATCATTGTGTCCTATCCAAACTCCAGATTCATTTTGAATAAACTGGTTTTTTAGGCAGAGTCAGCTGATTTTTGGGAGAAGGCAAAGCAGTTCGCTATCAACAAATTTTCCATCTTTTTCGATGGTCGCCCGGGCCGTCTCCACAAGACCTTCATGGTTAAGTGCATCGTGATGAAGACTGATCCGCTAGTTTCATTTGTCTTCAACGACATAATGGAGCTTCTAACGGATGAGATTAAACTATCCACTAATGGTCATTTGACCAACTTCATCACCCATGACTCACTTACGGTGAGGGCTTCCACCGGGACGCCATGGTGGGATGCAAGGGAGAAGTCCTAGAACCTCACGAGACTCTCATTGATTTTTGTACAAAGATAGATGAGATTGTGATGAACCTCACTGCTTCTATAGGTTTGTATGTTTTTTTGTTGATTTATGTTTTTTGGTTTTATACTTCCAAGTGTAACCTCTAATGTTTTTCAAATTTTGTCCAAGAGCATCTATTAGGGCTTGCAAGGCTCTCAAGCGCCATCCCTTTGCCTTAGAGGCGGATAAGGATTTGATTGACGAGGTGCTCCAATTTTTTATTCCTCTCAAGGCAGTGGAGTTTGCATTTGCATAGCCATCCGAGGAGCCCTCTTGCAAGCGCCCATTGGAGGTTGATAATGACGTGCCGGAGATCAAAATCGCACCAAAGAGAACTTGTAAGGAAGTTTTTTTCTTCTATTATTTTCAATTCTTTAATTCAATTGGGTACATTGCTAGTTGTAATCATTTGTAGACGGTTCTTAACGACATTGATGGTCTCTCCATCAACACCTCAGGCTAAAATATTGGTTGGCTTTGCAAGCAATTTTGTCACTTTGGAGCAGCCACATGTTTTGCATGAGTATGATGAAGTTGTTGTTGTCGCACTTACAGTGTAGCTCACCTCGACGTCATTCACCAACCGCTAGACCGGGCTTAAGAGTGGAGGTTTATGTGGACTTAGAAGCCCAGGAGGCTAGTACTGACTCAAAAGATAGTGGCTCAAGTAGTAATGAGCCGTTTATCCACTAGGGTAGTGACGATGAGTTCACTAAGGAGGAATAATGATTTCTCCATTTTGTTTTCTTGTATTGGTTTTTACATAACGCTTTTGATTTCTAATTATCACAATTGCAATCGTCTCACGACAATCCTTTCCATTTGAGTATCCCTTTTATTTCCATGGACGCCTTTGTTGTAAATTCAAAATTGAATTTTTTTTAATTTATCGCCTTCAGATGGATATAAATGATCATTAATTATTTTTGACTCTACGTATACAATTACCGCATGATGAATATTGTAATAAATCAATGTTCATTGCGGGAATGGTCACTTTTGTTCCTCATAATCCAAAAGAGCCAAAATTGTGAACAATAGTGACCGAGGTGTGATGGGCCACAAGTGCCCGAGGGTATAGCTATGTCTAATGTGAAGCACTAAATTTTACCATGAGTAGCTTAACTTATGTTGTAGGATATTTACAATAAAAGTATTCCAACATTGATATGGATCTCCTTGTTCCTCCTCTTTACAATTTTATTAGTTATGGATTTTTTCCTCTACCCAATACATATAGTCCCTTTGTACAAGAAGGTCATTGGGCACCTTGGCCCCTAGTTTTTGTCCTTCCATGTTTTGTTTTAAAATTGTCCAAATTGTCTAAATATAAAACCAGGGCCATTGGTGCCTCTTCCAAATTTTAGAAAAACTAGTGCAATTGGAAGTCCACGTTGACTTGTCCTTCACAAATTATTTTTCTAAATTTTGTAAAAACAATCCATCTATACCCACGGCAATAGGTATTCCTTTCAATTCCATAAAAAAACAATGCAAAAAACTATCGTGAATTCAATGCTCATCGCTCGCCGCTCACTGCTCACAAGATAGCATTCATGAATTTACGGATATATTGAACCGACAACAACTACAATTTTTGATTGTTGTAGTGCATACGATAGCCCTTGGTGAAACCAATTGGCCTTAACTCACCTCACCCTGAATCACTCACGGTTATTTAAAGAGCTTATAATTGGCGTGCATACAAATTCTACTGAAGGCACGTGGATGCACGTGAAGTAATCGCTCAACAAGAAGGGCACCTAGAAAACCTTATTAGGTAGTTATATTGCGGAATTTATGTTGCGACGTTAATTTTTACAAGGCCATAAAGATACATTTGATATTTTTTTAACCAAGTTTCTTTATACCATCACGTCGTTTATTGTCCAGAGGAGACGTGAATCTTTATGAATAAACTCATTCTTATTTTCATTCATGTTCAATGTCTTCCTATGATTATGGAGTTCCTTTTGCTTGCAATTGTAATGAATACTTTTATTTTCTTTTTCTAAAATTTGTTCATATTAAACTTCTACAAGTATTAAATTTAAAGTGAAAAAATCTAAGTAAAGTAAGTAAATAAAATTCCACTAATTCATGCTTCAAGGATTTTTTTTACAATTTGAAAATATCATGATATTCTTCAAAGTTCTAATAGTAAGGATTTAAGCCATTACAGTACATTATATTTCCAATGTGATTAGTACTACATACACTATATAATATTATCAATATAATTATGCCTATACATATGTAATAGATTGGAGTGTTATAAGATGTTTAAAAATTTTATTGGTAATAATATTTTGTATTTGAACACCGGTTCCGTTAAAAACATATGTGCCCCTATAAAAGCGTACTTACTAGAATTTTAAGAGTTTCATTTTTATTTGATAAATTCTTATCAAAATGTTGAATGTTTTGGCTAAAGATTTTTTTTGATAATAAGTAGTAATGCTTTAATTGATATTCCTCCAATAACAACAATATAAAAAATAATATAATAATTTTATTTTTAACATTCAAAGAAATATCATAAAAAATATATCATACGATTTTATTACAGTAAATTTTTTTTACAATTACTACAAATTCAAAGATGCATGTATTGGATTTCAAAAATGACTTGTGATAGAAATAGAAATCATGAAGTATAAACATCATTGTAGAAGTATTGTCCAGACACACGAAGATTTTACATTAATACTAATACAAAATAGATATCATCCATTCTTTTAAACTTCATGATCATCATCACTTTCATTAAGAAGTACAAGATTAAAAATGGTTCCCTAATCCAAGTTAACATAAATCACACAATACTGATGTCCTCCTATTCTATTGAATTCAAATGAAATTGAAAATGAAACTTCTCGTTGTTGGAAATTTTTAGCTCTTTTTCAATTCTCATACCATGTATACTAGTTAAAGTATGTGTTCCAATTGTATTGTACCATCCAGTAAATATTGAATCAATAGGAATTCAAGTATTCTCCTGTCGAGAAGGTTCCCATCCTCGATGTATACAATTTGTGTGTCGATTGTGGATAAAACCTTCTTCATCATGTAATCGAATAGGCATTTTGGGCTGATATCACAGAACCTCTGCACTACCATCTTCTGAAGCTTGTTGATTTAGTGATACCACTTTTGCAACAAAAAAAGGAATGTCTTTTTCTCGATCATCGTTCTCCGTCTCCATCCCAATAATCATCACTATTTTCACATCTTAGTGTGGATCAAATGATGGAAAATGATCAACAACAATAGCATTGGCTATGGTTGTGTTTCCTTGACTAGATTGTCGTCGTCCGTGCCCTAGTCCCCGCCTTCGTCCTCGCCCTTGTTCTCGTCCAAGCCCTTGCCGCCCTCTTCCTTGTCCACCCATTTCTTGATCTCCACCTCCATGTTCACCACTTTCTTGTTCTTCCGTTGCATATTCATCACTTTCTTGACGTCTTCTTCCTTGGCCCCCTATATTAGTTCTATTACCACAAACACAATGTTCACTTGGCATTTCAGATCGAGGTCCAAAAAAAGAGGTAACCATTACTGGAGGAAGTGATTGAAGGACATCATCAATAGCAATATTAGACAATATTGACCTCTCTGACAAAGGAGCATTTATGAGCTCCGAATTGTTTACTAGTGGCCAAAATGGTGCACGTGCTGCTTCAGAGTGATTGCTCATCGAGAAATCTTTCAAGTATGAAATGAGCCAAGTAGCTTCTTCAGTAGCTTGAAGATTCTTCTCTACATTTATATATCTTGCAATATATTTCTCCTTCAAGAGAATGAATTCATGAAGAGCCTTAATTTCCCTTTCATCATGATTAAAAATAGGCGTCAACATTGATCTTAGCCGAACATCAGGTATTGCTTCAAGATAAATGTATCCATTTTCAGGTTCCCATGAGGGAGACCTTGCATAGTCTTTTTTTGAAACATGTGGTTTATTATCTTGCATGTAAAACCTGAAATGATGAGGTTGACTAATACCAACAAATGGGTCTTCAAGCAAATATGGTGTAATAAATTTCTTCCAATCTTGAATATATTCAAGATGTTCGGCATGAATGAATGGTTTAGTAAAAGTAGGACGGGCTCGAATGATTTTCGATAGTTCTTTCAACGAGTCGACATGTTGTCGTTTCAAGCCTGAAGATATAAAACTAAAGCATTGATCAATGTCTTCATGAGTATGGCCAACTATCAAAAAAGACAATTTGATTTCTTTAAAAAATCTTAGGGCTACTAATGTAGCACAAAGACCAAGAATGTATACATTCTTGTTTTCTCTTCGACTATTGTCTGCTTGAATGTGTAGAATAGGGGGAAATCGTCCTCGTTGTTGTTTTATATCTTGTAAAACTTTCATGATGGATGTTACTACTTGATTGCTGTCATGTTTGTGATGAGAATCCACCCACACATCACAATATAAACCAATACCATGGACAAGTACTCCACACAAGTGAGTTTTTACATATCGAGACTCAATGCCTTTTACAGTTTGCTTGAATCTAGGCACAAACGTAGTGTTTTGGTCCATACCATCAATAATGATACTCAAAATATCATCTGGACTTTCAACCGCAGCTTGCCTTGCATGAGTATAGTCTTTTCGTTCCTCCATTGTCAAATCAATGTACTTCTGATATTTTTTTTTTCATAACAGCCTTCATAGCTTCGTTTGGCACTGATTTGATACTTTCTTTGTACTTCCAACATACTTTGCATTTTAAAAACCTTTATTCAGATGGAACATGTACATTTGTAAACTTTGTTTTCCACATCTTCTTGAAAGTAGACAGACCAATCTTATCTTCGCCCATACGTTCTAAAGAGTTGTTTATCCATGTCTATACTTCATGGCGGCGCACATTCATAGGTAGACAAATCACTCCAATACTCAATCCATCACATTTTTGAATTGTATAGCGATGAGGTTGAGGCTCTCCAAACAATTGAATATATGACTCAAATATAGATCGAGCCATGTTAATATGAGTGCCTTCTTTTCTTCTACTAGTGTTTCCATGAGAAAAATTAATTGCATCTAGATCTCGAATATCTGATATTATCTCGTTCAATCTTGTAAGGCAATATCCACTTGCATTAGCAAAATAAGCATGACAGGCCTTATATCCGACAACCTTCGTTTCAAATTTGATTTCAGATTGTGCAGTTGAAGATGAAACCATGAAGCCACGAAGACAATTTAGGATCCACCGTGCTCTGTCTTCATACTTTGTCATGCTCAATGCCTGATACCGTAATGATAAAATATCATAAGTATCAATATTCTGAAGACAATTTTGGTTACAAACCTTTTTGACTTTTGCTGCCGAATCTTGTGTACATATGCACGTCGAGGAACAGGACTTGGTAATCCTTACACTGTGTGTTGAAATAATGATCGTCGTGAACCATGTGAGCTTTGAGAATTTCTCAAAGGTGGTGATGAAATGACTTCTATGGTAGTTGCTGCCAATGATACATTTAGATGGGTAGAAATATGAGGATTCTTGATTTGAGACTGAGGCCATCTAATAAACTTATGAAGGCATTCTCCCATAGTTCTAAGGTGCAATTCATGAACCGAAGTTTCTGGAATAAAAATTCTTTGAATATAAACCACTTCATCATCCATAGAAAGTGGCTTATCATTTAATATATCACCCACACCCATATTACCTTTGCTCCCTTCGACAACTTTAATACCATAAATGTTCTGAAAAATGACCCAATTGTCAATATTAGTTTGATGTTGTTGAATTGGATGATGCATGTGCTCCAATTGACCATCCGTATATTCAGTAAATCCTTGAAAAATGGAAGGCCAACACCGACATCGTCCCATTCCCATTCGGAATCTAATTCCATAGAGATATCAGAAACTGTAGACAACGCTCTGGCACAATAAGAAAACCAGCCAGTAAATGTTAGATTTAAATGCAATGTAGAATGAGACATGTTTTTTGCTAACCTCACTATCCTTCCATCTCCAATTCCTTTTTATTTATTTATGAAAGATTGAGTGTGAGACATATGCCTCCCTCTTGCTATAGTCCATTCCTTTAATAAAAGTCCGGGGGTGAGACATATACGTCCCTCTCCGCCTAGCTTAGGTCCATCTGTTTAATAAAAGCATGGGGTGAAATATATGCTTGCCCCCTTAATTTTGGTTCATTTTTTAAATTAAAGTTTGGGGGTGAGACATATGCCTCTCTCCCCCCTAGCTTTGATTCATCTTTTTAATAAAAACTCGGGGGTGAGACATATGTCTCCTTCTTTCCAACTTCGATTTAATTCTTTAATTAAATGCAGTGATGAATCATATATCCTCTCATCTCATCTGATGAACTTGAATAATGGAAGGAGAAGGAGCGAGATTTATGCATTCCCCTCTCTCATTCAATGAATTAATTTAATGAAATGGTGGTAGGTAGAAAGTATGATTTTTTTATTTTTATAAGTTTGTTTATTTAATAAAAGAAGAATAATTGGGTCATATGCCTTACCCTCCTTTGACTCATTTCATTATTGAAAATTAGGTAAGACATATGCCTTGTCCCACCTTCCAGACTTTTATGACATGATTTATGATGTAAAGAAAATTAATTTTTTTGCAAATTTTTAAGTGAACATGGAACATATGATATAGTCTTAAACACTATGTGCAAAAGAAAATGAAAACCTTTCATATTTCCATAAAGATTTTTTTTTTCAAAATCTATCAAATTGTAGAATATACACAAAATCAATGACATCATCATTTTTCAATCAAATTTTGTTCAATACCTCGTAAATAGTAGGAGCAATGAATTTTTTTAATGGAAATGGAATATAGCCATTGACATGCTAATAGTTAACATATTTTACAAAAAAAAATCCGAGTTTGTATGCAAACGTTATTGAATTTTGAAGTTTTCCTGAAATCTACCAATTCTAGACTTTAAAAAAAAAATCAAAAAAATAAAAACTCATTTTACTTTTAGATGCGGACTGTTTGTTCTCTAACTCTTTTGAGGAAGACGCTCTTAGTCAACTTATAGTTCGCACTAGGGTTTCTTCATCGTCGAACTCGTTAGGTTGCACTGCCGCAACACCCTTTTCCGTGGCCGCAACACTCTCCTCGGCCGCAATGCTCTTCTCCGGTGCAACCTTCACCCTCCGCCGCAATAGTTCCTCACACCACCACGTCCTCTACACTAGTCTTCTAGTGCACACCGCCGCTTGTAGAAGTAGTTGCCGCCGTTTGCAGAAGTTGCTCCTCCCGTGACTTGTAGAAGTTGTTGCCTCCACTTGTAAAAGTTGTTGCCCCTACTTGTAAAGATCCTCTCACCTTCGCTACTATCGCTTTATCAACTTTCTAGGGTTGCCCTTTGCAAATCTAGTACTACTGAATTCATGCGCTCATATTACACTAGGCTGCGGCAATCAAGTTCTACACCAAATGACTACTTCTCCAACGCTCCACTACTAGCATCATCTACAAATTCAGTACAAGAATTTCAAAATTTATACCACAAGACTATTCAGCTATACGGCAGCCCTAGGTAAGTGATCTTCAAATCATTAGGGTTACAATTTTCTCATCTCTTCTCTCTTCATTACAACATCTATTTGCTCAATTTTTTTGTCTGTTTTTTATTATCGTGACTATTTGGTTTTTTTTCCACTCATTTCAGAGATAATGTTTCACCTTAATATATAAACCAGGCTACTATATATTGATTTCCAGTGCTCTTACTTTTTTAATTTTTTATATAGGACTGATTTGAAGTGAGGAAAATGTCATACCCTCCTACCTTCTAAGTTCTCTTGCACATGGTTCATCGAGGGGGTGAGGTATATGCCACACCTCTTTGACTTTTCAATTTCTAGAATAGGATTCATTTGGGAGAGGGGAGAGGTGAGACATATGCCACACCCCTCCAACTCTTAAGTTTTTAGCATATGGTAAATTGGAGGGGGTGAGGCATGTGCCACACCCCTCCAACTTTTCAGTTTCAAGCATGTGCTTGATTAGAGGGGTGAGGCATATGCCACACCCTCTAACCCTTAAGTTTCTACCATATGATTTCAATTGTTTGACTAATGATTTTTATTTTAAATTTTGTTGAACACTTTCTAGGGTTTATGAGGCAAATTTACAATGCCACCGCCATGGGAGAAAGAGTTTGCAAGAATGTCAAAGGCTCCAAATGCTTCTGTAGCTTTTCAAGATTATGGATGGTTTCTTATACGGGATGACAAACGAGTTATTCTATAAATCACTCATTATTCATGGGGGAGGGGAAGACTTTATGTTCAAGAATATGGAAAAGAGGAGCATCTATTCAAAAAATTGTAGCTCCAGCTCTCACCGGAGATGCAGGTTCTTGCGAGATTTTTGTTATACCAAATGCAGTAACCGGTGATACTTCTTTTGTTCTGAAAACTTCCAATATTATTGGAAGTTTGGATGATTTGATTGGTATGAAAATCACAGGCCTATCTAAAGCATGGAAATGGTGGGCAGAGTTGGGTTAGGCAAAACAAAATCTTTGCACTTCTATGTTGAATGTGTTTAAGACTTTGACTGAATCTGAGCAGTTGGAGTTGACTGAGTTCATGGATGCTCATGAATGTTTTGCCTCAGTTGGAAGTAATTTCAATGTTATAGAGTTGGAGAAGCCAGATCGTCCAACATCAAACAAAAAACCCCACTGATCTATTTATTAATCAATCAATAAATGAAGTCTTATTCTTATCCCTCTCACAACCCTAGCTTTCAAAGGAAATTCTTTTCCTTCTCCTTAGTTACTTACTACTTACCATTGTGTCAACCCTCGAAAGAGGGCAATACACTAAAATTGGTATTTAGTGTTTGAGACACTAATTACGAACCTTAACACTGTATATCAACAACGCCGATAATGTTACAACACTAAATGTCAACAGTAACACTAAATGCAGAGAATTGTAACTTTGGAGTTTTACTACCTCTACATTTAGTGTTATTAAAGATAAAAAAATTTGTAAGAAATTGAGAAATAACAATTTTAGTAGAGGTTAAATCTACTTCCTAAGGTTAGGAAAACCTTAATAAATTAATTAGTTAACATAATAAGTTATTAATAATTAATTAACATAATTAGTTAACATAATTAATTAATTATTTATGTATTATGTTAATTAATTAACATAATATTAACATAATTAATGTTAATTAATTAGCATATTAATTATTAAATCTACTTCCTAAGGTTAGGAAAACCTTAATAAATTAATTAGCTAATTAATGAGTAATTACTAAAACCTTAGGAAGTAGATGTTAATTAATGAGCCTTAACACTAAATGTCTAGAAAAATATATTTAGAGTTGGGTGGTAAAGAGATGTTGTAACATTAAATGTAGTGTCACACTAAATACCAATTTTAGTGTAGTTCCCAACCACTTATCCTTGTCTTATGGACATCGATATAGTGCAGGGAATGAACAGACACTTCGTTCACGCTGAGCTTCTTTTGAAGGCCGGAGTTCTTACTACTACTTTACATACTACTTTACATCATCGATCGTCCGTCGAAGAAACCACGACGACTGCCGGAGGCTCGCACTTGAGCCCGCAACTGCGTCTTCCTTCCCCTTCTCCTTCTCTTCACTTCCCTTCTGGAACATCAACTGCGGCAGCACGGGCGAGGAGGACAGCGCAGCTTTTGTGTGAGGGAGGAACAGAGAGAGCGAGAGAGAGGCTGCCTTGGTCGCCATCGCCTCCACCTCGGGCTCCTCACGGCGGGCGATTGCTCTTCGCGCGCGCGGCTACCGACCCCGGGGCCTGTGTGTTTGCACCAGGTATGTCTTCTTGTGACCGCCCTGCTCTCTGTCCCTGCTCATGCTTGCTAGGGTCTAAGTAGTTCGTTTCGTCACCTCGGACGATGGATTGTCGCCGCTCGAGGTTTTGTTTCCTTGGTGACCCGATTTGCTTGGAGTGCTGTTTTTGTTCTTTGGTTGTATCATTCATGATTGTTGACATTTGATGGATTGATCCAGTCTTTGTCAAATTATCTCACATGGGTGTTGGAGGACAGTGGAGATCAATGATTGCGAATGTAGAACTCTACTCGAGATGCTGCCGCCGGTGAACTCCTGAAAGCATTGGATTTTTTTAGTTCTAGAGTAAGTGTTTCCATTGGTAATGCATCAGTGTGTTCAGTTCGTGCTGCGATGGTATGCAGATATTTCGAGCATCGGATTCTTTACATGATGTCTGAGATGTGCTTTGTGAAGTTGGTCACAGGGACATATTGCGGGTTGTGAAGCCAAGTTCTTTTTTTCCATTGCCTGGCAGGATGGCGAAGGATGAGAGCCGCCTGGCGGACTGGACAAAAGGCCTGCCCTCGAATGACGAGCTGACATCGCTGTCGCACATGCTCATCTCTCCGATTCTCGCGAACGCCTTCAGAATCAAACGTGATGAGCCCATGACGGAGGAAGATGTTCACAGAGAATCTCAGGCTACACTGCATAATCTCTTCCATCAGAGCCCTAGTATTCCAGTCTTTGATGCGTTTCCAGTTTATCAAGAACAAGAGGACGAAGGTAGGACTTGTCTGGTCGCAACTAATAGATCCTATCGTTGTTCATTGTTACTTGCAATTGGTGTCAGTGATGTCATTGTTCAACATGTGGGTGGCACGGAATACAGGTGATTATGAACACAGAAAGGAGGGTCGAAACAACGCACCAGAGTTCCAAGCGAAGCCCCGTGTGGAAGAAGAATTTAGAGGGAACCGACGAGTGGAAGAAGAATTTAGAGGGAACCGACGAGTGGAAGAAGAATTTAGAGGGAACCGACGAGTGGAAGAGGGCTTGAGGGAAGAGTTTGGAGGCAACCGACGAGCGGAAGAGAGAAGGCATGACTCACGATCTCATTCATTTGATGAGGTACGAGCAAATGATGCCACAGGCCCATCGAAGGAAGATGATTGGAGCAATGTGGGACAAGGATTGCAACCAAACACAGCAAGGGAGGAGGATCCTTCGACGACACCAGTGGAACAAGCTAGAACTGAAAGCCCAGGGCAGTCGTCCTCCCCTTATCTGATGAACACACGACCCTATAGGCCGTACCCACCTGAAGTGGAGGCTGCAGAGAACGGCAGCTTCGAGATGGAGGATACCAATTCCGCAGGCGGGGGGGCCATGAGCAGCAAGAGGGCGCGGCTGGTGTGGACACCGCAGCTGCACAAGCGCTTCGTGGAGACGGTGGGCCACCTGGGCATCAAGAACGCGGTGCCCAAGACGATCATGCAGCTGATGAACGTGGAGGGCCTGACTCGGGAGAATGTGGCGTCGCATCTGCAGAAGTACCGGCTGTACCTCAAGCATATGCAGGGCGACGACAGCAGCTTCTCCGCGTCCGATCACTTATTCGCCTCCACACCGGTGCCGCTGGGGATGGGCCCTCAAGATGGTCCCTTCACGACGCCGGTGGTTCCCATGCACTTCCAGGGGCTCGTGAGACCGGGTCCCCCCTTCCGACGCTATGGTGAGCCCGCGCCTTATGGCCCTGGTTATATGATGGAACAGCCAGCCGTTGTGCCGGAGCGGACTCCAGAGGCTAGTTCGGAGAAGCAGAGTCGGAATACCAATAACCAGCCTGGTCCGTCCTCTAAGTACGTCCTGCCGTTGTTCCCAACAAACTGAGCTCTGAATATGAAACTCCTGATCTGATCAGGAGGTTAGGAGAGGATCTAGGAACTATTTCGGAATCCAGTTACATTCTTCTCCAAACTCTATGAACATCCTCTTCCAGAGGTATTATTCCGCCTTCGAAAGTCTTCAAATGTCCGACCTCTCGAGGAAGGCCATCCCTGGACTCACTCCATTAATCTCTACTTCGTCCCTTGTTGCCACATTACATCGAGTAACATCTTGAAGTATATTTTATTTTCCTTTTTCCAAGGGAAAGAGCGGGGTCCAACCACCGAAGTATAATGTTGTTACGTAAGTTTCTCGTACATGCTTTTGAGAAAGCGAAGGACGACTAGGAGTTCAATCGAAAGTTCCCCTGAAACTTCAGAAGAGTGAAATACTTACTGTGGGCGATGTAGTCACAAGTTTGTTCAGTAGGGGTTAATCTTCAGCAGTGCAGCTTTTCAGAGTTGTCTCAGCTGGTGCGGTGAAGTTGTGAGATCAGTTCACAGTCATGGCTTCTGTGACGTTGAGTCTGGAGTGGAAGACTGCGGTGGTGACGGGGGGATCGCAAGGGACAGGGAAGGCGATTTCGGTCCTTCTCGCCAACTATGGGGCGAACGTAGTGGTGAACTCCAGAAACCGGGAGAAATCGAACGAGGTTGTTGCAGGGATCGAGCAGAGGAAGGCCATCGCAGAGCATTGGGACGTAAGCGAGGCGGCTTGCAGTGAAGGCCCTCTTCGACAGAGCGGAGGAGATGATCGGCAAGGTTCGCATCGTCGTGCACTCCGCAGGCACCATCCTGACCGACTTCCCAACGCTCGCGGAGACGACCGAGGAGTGGGACCAGATCGCGGCTGTGAACACCAAGGGAGCGTTTCTGGTCTCCAGGGAGGCCGCAAGGAGGATCCCGCCTGGAGAGGGCGGCCGGATTATGAACATCACAAGCACTCTGATGGCCACTGCGCTTCCCGGCGACACTGCGTATTCGGCCAGCAAGGCCGCGGTGGAATCCTTCACCAAGACCTTGGCCAAGGAGCTGCGAGGGAAGCAGATCACGGCCAACTGCGTCGCCCCCGGTGCCACGGCGACGGACTAAAAAGCTCAAGGGCAGATCAGAAGAGATGCTACAAACGTCGGTGAAGGCGAGCCCCTTGGAGCGCTTGGGAGAGCCCTCCGACATCGCCATCGTGGTGCTCTTCGTGGTCAGTGACGAGGGAGGGTGGCTCAACGCTCAGGTGATTCGTCCCAAAGGCGGCACTGCTTCCCCCTCTTGAGCGAGTGAATCTCACCACTCCGACTTCCTCGATGGATTCCATCAAAGCGTTGAGCGGATTCTCATTCTCTCAACGCCTCATAGTAAAGCTGATGAAAATACAATAAGGACATATATCATAATTGTAAAAAATTGAAATGATCATTTCACAAGATGTGAAACTACTGTTCAATGCATAGACGTACCAAGACTTTTGGTATAATCTTCTGGGCATTGCGCGCTGTCACTTCGTCTGGGTTCAGCATCATTTCGGCACATAAACTGCATATCTGACGGAAAACGTGACGGGAATTCCAAACAGATAATTCATCCGCATGATACGACCTCCAAAATCTGTACTTGGTTGTTAACAATAAAAGCTGAAAAATAATGTACAAGAGGCATGCACACCTGGACCTGGTGTACTAGCTCTATATGCAACTATAAAGCTCCGATCAAGTGCAAGCCGGCTGAGCAAAGCTTGTAGAATTCGACATACCCTACAATTATAGAAAGACGGTATGCAACTAGTGGACGAAAGCGCTGCCTCGAGGTCGACCCATGTTTAAAGCCCCTCTCGCAGTTGCCTGCAGAAATGAACATCGTTATCAAAACTCAAAGATGGAGCTGAAACTCGTGTCAGTGCTTACTTAGCACAATGCATGACAAAATAAAGCGAGAAGCTCCATAACAGAATATTGTTACCTCAAAAAATGAATTGTAGTTGAGACGTAGAAGAAATTGACGCAGGAAAGGTGCACGTTGACTGCCGGCCAATTTACTGCTCCTCAATATTGTGTACAGGGAATTCGACTTCTTATTGAACTCCTGCAGGCACATGAGCAACACAGAAGTGATGAATACGACCACAATGTCATACGTTTCCACATCGCAGCTGCCCAGATTAACTAGAAGGAAACACATTATAGTGACAAGAGTAAAGTGACAAGATATCTAATTTCCAATTCTTGCTTTCACTTAAATATTTTGAAAGAAACGGTGGTGAATAAGAAGTCACCAAAAAAATCACAGGACAAAAAACACCAAGGATCAATGATCAGTAAAAGTCAAACCTCCGTTATTCGCTCCAACTCAGCAAAGTTGGGCGTGCCATCTTCCTGCTCGATCACACGACAAAGCTGGAGACATAAAACTATGATGCTGTCCAGAATACGGGAAACAGACCCAATATCCAGAAATGACTGGGATATCAGAGCTGCCAGATATCTGCGGTAGGAAAATAGAAAATCGTTAATGCAGGCATAACCCTCACAAATGACATAGGCCTGCAGTCCAAGTCACGATTGCAAGAAGATCGATGAGAGTAATGTGGTAAAGATCTACACAGTGCTCGCATCGTTAGAAAGCAAGCCTCGAGATAGTATGTAAGAAGACGTACTCTTGATGGAATCGTGCAAGCTCAGTGAAGTCCTTGGAAGCTTCAACCCGTTCTTGTAGAAGATTCCACTGTGATTCAATAACATCGACCTGCCAAAAGAAGAACACCCTCAATCGAATGATCAAATTAAGCGATCAAAAAGCGTACTTCTCAAAACATGTATACGCTTTCTATCAGCGGAACACGTTCAGAATAACTGCACGAGGAGGGTCACCAAAGTTGGCTGGGTAGACAAACACAGAATCGTAGTACCTGAATGTAAAATTGAAGATTCGTGATGAGGTAGGTCATGTGTTGGCGAACCCGCCACATGGGCATGCGCTGCTGGCGGCTATTCCTGCGCTGATCCGCAGTATCAGCGCGATCTTGCTGCATGGCTTGAGCCCATGATTTCTCCAATTCCAGTTGAATCCTCTTCAGCCTCAGCAAATACTGGAACACTTTTGTGTACCTAAAAATCAGAATTCAATAGGAATACCCCTACAAATTAGAAGCCTTCTGACGATGGACCGAGGCATGACTATATTATAATTCTGCGCTCGCTCAAATAGTGAACTAAAAATGCGAAGGCTTCCATCTTGTTCGTGAGTATATCATGATTGCAATCCAACACATCCGTCACTGCCCATTGTAATCCCATTATTTTATCAAAACAATATTTTAACACGCAGCAGGGTTCTCAAACTCACTTTGCTAATACATCTTTAGTGAAGAGTAGTTGAAGAGGCCAATTAATGCTGTATTCAAGAGCTAAACCATCCCAGCCATCGTAGGGCACACTCTCTCCAAATCCTGGACCATCTGTGACAGATCTAGTTCGTTTTGCGTCTGTCTCGTTGCTCCCAGAGGTCGGAGTTGGCATCCTGCGCCCAACCACAGTATGGATTAAACCTGTATAATCTCCATTTCAATGTAGCGGATTCTTGACAAACTAGCAGCAGAGGGTTTTGTACCTCAAAGAGACTCTGTTGAAATACTTTTCATCGTCTCCAATGGTTTTAATCGCAGCCTGTATGAGCCGACGGTTTTGCTATCAGTATGACTGGCCTCTCTGATGCAATCCACTGATTACACCCCAAGGACTAGAGCAGGCCTTCACAGACTTTACCTCATAATTATAATCTAACATGACCTTTCACTTTCCACTTCAGCGACCGTCCTCAATCATACGCTCACATATTGTACCCAATATCGTAAGAGCGATTTTCAGAACGTAATTTAAATGCAGTTCGAAATCAGCGGCTGCTGCAAAATGGCGAAACGATCAATCACCTGTTGAAATGGAACCTTCAAGTCCGCCTCAGCAGTTGATAACCGTGGTGGAATGCGCATCAAGCTACGGCTTTCTTCCAAGAAACACTGCAACGTGTAACAAACACTGAAGATATGAGTAGTTGCAAGATGAATAGAGTGCAACATCAGTAAACCTCAAGGTCTCGTAAGATGCCAAAAGCATGATTAAGCTATGTACGAAAGGGATCTGGCTCATACCACAATGGCTGACCCGGAGAGATATGCTTCGGAATAACATGTCAATACTAGGGTTGTGTCTAAATATCAAATTTCAAAAAAGAGTATAGGAAATGTGCTTCGATCCGCAGGAAACACACCAATTCTAAAACCCACCCCAAAGAGATCTTACTCTAAACTTGCCTGGAAGAAGTCACCTTTCGCCAAAAGGAAGTAATCTTTCAGCGCCTTCAAATGACCAATCAGATCTGCATGAACCACCACCAGCTGCAAGACACACGACAACAAAAGAGAGCCTTATTGCCAGAGACAAAAATACAAAGATTTGCAGAATTAAAAGGCATGCAGAAAACCGCTACATATGAATGTGAAATGTTACCAAGCAGTATGGAAAATGAATTCTGCAGACGTTGCATCTTCCTTTCGACTGTGAAAAGACCATCATACATGAGGTGCATGTAACAAAAAGGCGCGTTCTCCCTTCATTATCAGCGGAACCTTAATACGAACTTAACTTTTCAGTTATCAATGGAGTAAAAATAGTTATTAAATCACATATGCCATCAGAAACAGCTACCAAGACTGCACCTACCTTCCATAGATGGATTGCCGCTATAGTTCGTATAGAATCAACAGCTCGCTCAAACGTAAGTTTGTGAAAATCTGGGGCTTTCTGCACCAAAGAACTCGGTATTCAATACCTTAAACATCACCAACAGTAGGATACGAAACATTCAGGAATAGCTAGGACATGGAAACATGTCATGTGGTGGTCTAACCTTAAGATCTCGTAACATAGAGGCAATACTATCAGCTTCCGCCGGAGGCAGAAGCTCAGGGCCCTGGTAACCACCGATTGGTGGCACAGAATATTTTGATGTGGAATCGTCTGCTCGACTGAAGCCCTTTCCGGAACCCCGTCGAGATCCTGAAACGTGGCTCTTGAACGTCAAACTAGGATTCCGCAACACTCGAAGAGCTTTGCCTACAAAAAGGATCGACTCTGCAACCTGCAGAGAGATGTACTCTGGAAGCATCTCCTGCACCATATCCGTCACATTTGTCAACTGAGAATGTACATCAACTACACCCAAGCAAATGGAATAGAAATTAATTAAAAGTAATTAATTAATTAAAAAAATTGCCTTAGTAATACCCCTATATGGTATGAACTTCTCTCCATTCACGCTGGTCAAAAGCAGACGACAATCAACATCTGCAAGCTGAGAACAAGTTCCTCAGACTGATAGTAACTACCACAATATTGATGATTGAAAATTTGATACTACTAAGGTTCTAGTAACAGACCAAATTTACGCAAAAGCCAGAGTGCCAATCTGCCAAGCGAGCTTCCTCCGTTCCCTGATCTCCATCAATTAAGCCTTCAGCAAGTTGCTGTCTGCACAGAGCCCATTCGTATGGAAAAAAATCGATGTACAAGAAAAGAACACATTCGACGCCAAGAGATCTTAATCAAAAGAAAAGACAGCTCTCAATCAAAAAGAAAAGAACACATTTGACAGCATTTTCAGATGACATCGTACAAAACCTCCCACAAACGTACACTCCCAAGAAGTAGGAGGATCGGGATGAGTTCAAAATGTACCTCCTCACAAAAAACTCCTGATGCTGATCTTGAAGCAATCCATAAACCATCCAGGTGGATAACTGTCGATACATCACCTGATGTCCATGCCACAGAAGCCTAAAATCCTCCCCCACGCATCCAATGTATCGTTAACGTAAGGCATCGAGAACTAGTCCTCATGTTGAACATTATAAACATCCATTATAAATATCCATTATAATGCTATTATGTAAATATCATATAAATATCCCTAAGTCAATGGTACCATAACAATCTACAGATAGCTGCAGAGCATGAACAATAAAGTATACAGACCGTTGCATACAGGCTTGCAGCTCTGGAATACCACAATGACATTTGGCATGTAGTAAATTCAGCAGCCGCCCTCCCCGTAGCTGCTCTCTCTCCACCTCGCGAATAAGTGCATACAATGGTGCTAGTAACACTTCAAACTGCAGCAAGTTTAGAGAAATGTCACACCGTGATCAACATCCGTCCTCAAACAGTAGATAAGTATTGATATGACATTCTGCTCGCACGCAAAACAAATAGCCAACGAGTAACAGTCGCAGTGCTTCGTTCAAAAGAAAGGAAAAAAGGAAGTATGACATACCTGATGAAGGCCTTGCGTGACAGCAGCAAGCACCGGCACCGGGTCAGCCATAAGAGTCTGCTCCACTTGAAGCACAGCTGATCTGTAAACAGCCAACACTTCTGCAATGCCATTTGCAAGAGCTCTGCAGTACACGCTCTGTTGCACAAAGGACAAGCCCGATTGCTGCTTCAAATTTATCCAGCTCAGGTTCCGACATCTCCCACAGAAATTGTCCAGCTCCTTGTAGTAGAATCCCAAGTGAAGAAGCCGGTCCAATACCTCTCTGTGTAATCCACACAAACCTTTCAAAACGCCACCACCTCAACTCTATCGTAGTGAAAAGCTCACGTTCGAGCTCACATTTCGTCAGCGCAAGTATTTTTGTAGAATCTAACTCAACCATTGCTACTTACAAAGACACAAAACCTTAACTATAGCAAACGGCTGGCTTCTAGTACGTCGAAAATGCTCCCAAGCATGAAACCCTGGGAACTTTACTCCGACCAAAGAAACTACAATCCTCGCATCCACAACAAGAGAACATAATCTACAAGGCAATGCCGCATTCAATTGACTGAATTCCTCAACAAAAAAAGACTGGAGCTGCTCACCTCTCGGAATCCTTGAGGAAGGTGATGTCGGGAGCGACGCGGAACGTGCACTCGTCAGCAATGGTCTCCGAAGCGTCCGAGTCCGTCTCGCCGTCGTTCTCATCAACAACGCCTGGCCGCGTCTTCTTCGGCGTGCTCAGGCCGAGCGCGACCGCCTGCTCCTTGACGTCCATAAAAACATCCCCGGTGCATCCCACTAGCGCCAGCAAAAGCTCGTGCAACATTGCGCCCCGCCTGCCTGCCTGCCTGCCTGCCTGCTAAGCTGGAGAATTCTACTCCTCCCCCGCCATCGCCACTGCTGATCGCACACTGATCGCACCGATTGCGTAAAACCCTAGACTCAATCACATAAACCTCACGCCCGCCGGTGCATTGCCAGCAAAAAACAACAAACACAAATACAGAGCACTCAAAACACTGCGTCGCTCTGAACGAGGCCGATACCCCAAATCCGTCACTGCACCCGAAAACCGACATTTGCCGCGGATCCTCATAAATTGAAGATTCTTTCATGTTCGTCAACTATAGATGATAACTTTGGCGGTGAGAACTTTGACGGTTTTAAATGTGAATTTCTTTAACCCTTTAATCCTTTAAGGATGAGAGGCTCATAGGTGGTCACTTTTGGAGTAATTTGTGAATAAGTTGATCAGTACTTCATCTTTGTTTGATCCACGGCCTAATTTAAGTTCCTTCGATTTTTATACTTCCAACAAATGCCGTAAGAACTACATAGTTACATTGTCGGACGAACTATGGTGATGTTTGTAGTGACTAGTTGCAATGAAATATATCCACTATGAAAATGATGTAGTGAACAGTCATGGTGAAATGTACCCACTCGTAGCATCTCCTAGGCATGGTTGCAGGTTTTGACCTTATACGGTTAAAGAGGAGTAATCATTTTTGTGTCGTTTTGAACCATCTCTGGGGAAAATTTAGAGGTGGAGCAAGATGAGCATCTTTTGAAACAAGCGCCACCAAAATCAATGTAAGCATTGGCAAGCTACAATGATTTCCATGAAGTCGGGTTGTGATGAAATGTGCCCTCAATGTAGATGATGTTTGGCATGACCTATGACACTTGTGGAATCTTCCGAGCCTTGTGAGCTCATCGGCCTTAAAGGATTAAACCTTCAATGCCAAGGGAGTGAGAAAGTGGTCACTACAAGGAATTTGATTAAAAAAATTTAAGTTTTTAAAATGTGTAAAAATTTCTCCAATGTTTGCAAACAAGACAACAGAACTTCACTTGTCATTGCTCACACTTATGCTTTCTGAATAATTTTATTGTGCTCCTTTTCTTTGTTTTAGAATGATTTTTATTTTTTTTAAACCTAAGTTACTACGGTAATCAAAATTTGTGAAGTGGTATTAAAATTTAATGTAAATATATATATATATATATATAATAATTTAATATGATCCATCTTTTATAAATTAGTTATCAACAAATTAATGAAGGAAAATAAATGAAGTATCACATCCAATGTCACCATCTAATTATTAGAATATAAGCCAATTCATTTTATTTTTTTGATAATCTTATCATTTACAAACTTGTATTCAATGTATAAGCTAGCGACCTAATATATATCAATAAGTCTATAACTTGTAATGCTATGATGATCTTTTCTGTATTGATTTTATCATGAGTAATTTCAATGTGCAATATATTATTAATACTACAATTAGATCATATGTAGCAATTCATGAGTATGTTTCAATTATTTGAAACTTTTCCATACTCTAACATGTTGCTATGATATAATAAATATAAAATAGTTAAACTGATAAATTGGTAAATTCAGTTAAATTGATTTATTCAGATAAATTGATTCATTGATATGTCATGAATTATAAATTGCATTGAAGCATGTGTCTTTCAAAATAGTTATCCTCTCAAAACTCAACATGCACAAGCATGATGTATACTAGTGTGGAAAATCTACAACAGTTTTCAATCTACACTAGATAAAGTGATGGATGTTAAAGTTTAATTCACCAATATATACCTATGTGAAAATGGACATATATGCAAGTGGACATGTAAAACATCCAATATGCATTACAACAAAATGATTCAATGAAGAGATCCATTGGTATGACCTAATAAAAATGATCTTATAAAAGAGCCTATTAACTTCTAAACACTCATGTAAAAAATGGGAATCTCAATAACAAAAGTTGATATATCTATCTACTTATATAATAGGCGTCAGTGTCTGTCCGTCCGCCGCTCCCGGTCACATGACCTTTGGAATTGCCATTTGAATCAAATGTGCCTTTTGAATTGAATGTGAACTTTGAAAGAATCCTCCACATGTGCCCTTTGGAGGAATCCTTTATAGTGCCCTTTGGAAGAATCCTTTATAGTGCCCTTTGGAGGAATCCTTTATAGTGCCCTTTGGAGGAATCCTTTATAGTGCCCTTTTATTCAAATTTGGCTTATGAAATTGTATTATGTATCAAAAATAGAAAAATAAAACCATAATTTCCAACATATTGAAACTACACAATGTACTACCTCGGGTACATAAAATAAATGATAGTTATCTAAAGACAATAACACGTATATAAAATAAATAATGGGTATTTAAAGTGAATAGTAGGTATATATAGTACATAATGCATATATAATGGGTAAATTTTATTTTTGCATTTACATATGTTTATTTAACTTGGGATTGCCCCGATCAGTTGATGACAACGGGGAATGTACTTGATTCGATTTAGATTCGATTCGAGCTTATAGGTTTTAAAATACAAAACATGCAAACGTAACTTTAACACACCACCCTCCGCTCTCCCCGTCGGGACGACAGGTACCAACCCTAGTATATACATAAGAACATTAAAGATACCCTTTGTAACAATGCCTTTTGAAGGAATCATTGTACTTTGGATGTGCCCTTTGATTTCTATGTGCCCGAAACTTTTCTATGTGCCCTTTGAAAATCCTCCAGAAGTGCTCTTTGGAGAAATCTATTGAATGTGCCATTTCATTAGAATTGGGCTTAAAATTTAAAAATTATTGATATTAAAAATACTATCAGGTATGCACCAAAAATGCTACACATACAATTATGAAATCATGATTTCTACATACTACATTTATTTGGATGAAACTACGGGGTATAGGTACCCCTATTATATAAAGTAATTGATGGGTATCTAAAATACAAAAAGTATATAAAATAATTAACATGTATATAGAGTAAATAATGGGTATGTAAAGTATATAATGGGTATATAACGGGTATATAAAGAATACATTTGTTTTTTGTCATTTCATAAGTTTACTTAACTCGGAATTGCCACCGGCCGGTTGGAGACGATAGGGGATCTACCAATAGTAATTTTAAAATGTCATGTAGACCAAAATAAGACAACATATTTTAAAAATGTGGATGGATGAAACATAATGTTTGTTGCTGAAAATATTGTCCGTACTCCAATGTATGAATGCTTTAACATGTAGAGGATAATATGACCCAAATCATATCCAAATTTGAGGTGAGGAGAAAGTTAAGGACAATGGACATTCAAGCAGTGTAGAGACTTGGTGATTATAGTTGCTAACTAAAAAGAGTTTGCATATTGCTTGGTCAATGAAGTGTTGTATACCATTTATGGTTCTTGGGATGAAAATCAACAACTGATTCAAAACTTTGGTTGAGGTGTGCCCGTGACGGATGAAAATTTGCGGAAGAATGGAGAGCGGGCAGACCACACAACAAGTCGACCATTCATGACGCTCGGTCCCATTCATGACGCTTGAGAAACTCGTCAGCAGAACAAGTCTGTCAGTCCCAACAGCAAAACCAAAACTTATCACCGAGGCCCAAGCACCGCACTAAAAATGATGTTTAGTGTCTCTACACTATATGATTTGGAAGTGCTTTAATTTTTTACTTTTGATGAAGATTTCTACTGAGAACACAACAACTCAAAGAGGTGGATCATTGTAGACATAGTTGGAAAAACATATTCATCAAGTGTAAAGCTTCTCTCTCTACAGAGTAAAAGGCCTATAGGTATCACCTAGGTCTCACGCTATAGAAGGCGGTAACATGTGACATATACTTTTGTTATATTCAATTTTAAAATATTAGTTACCTTACCTAAACTAACACTACTCGTAGGTATACTAGTAGCATTTATAAATCAATTAAGGTACGCCCCCATAACCAACCAAAACCCATAGCCAATGCCTATAAAATTGGGGTATATCCAACCCTCTTCCATCCCATTACCACCAACTCAGTTCCAAACGGGGGTTCGCTATTTGTCAAGACCCTTACTTTTGGTCGTTGGTTTTGGGGGTACTTATTGCTAGCCATCCACTAAACATGGTAGCACAATTTGAAAATTCGTAACAAATTCAATTTTCATCGGAAAATCATGAAATCACTTGGGTTGAAATTGTAATTCTATCAGATATCATTGAAAAAAATAGTATAATTACCTACTCTCTCCACGTATGCACATTCCTTAACTTGTCGGTTTTAAGGGGGCTTACTTTTGTGGGGATACACTAAACATCATTTATTGAGTACTGTAGTAAACATACTCTATAGCCAATTTTGTTCGGAGACGAACCCTTATTTTATTCATTCCCATCTGCCTGGAAGTGTGAGAGTAGTAGTAGTTTACATCATCGATCGTCCCTCGAAGAAACCACGACGACTGCCGGAGGCTCGGACTTGGAGCCCGCAACTGCGTCTTCCTTCCCCTTCTCCTTCTCTTCACTTCCCTTCTGGAACATCCACAGCGGCAGCACGGGCGAGGACAACGCAGCTTTGGTGTGAGGGAGGAACAGAGAGAGAGAGAGAGAGAGAGAGGCTGCCTTGGTCGCCATCGCCTCTACCTCGGGCTCCTCACGGCGGGCGATTGCTCTTCGCGCGCGCGGCAACCGACCCCGGGGCCTGTGTGTTTGCTCCAGGTATGTCTTCTTGTGACCGCCCCGCTCTGTCCCTGCTCATGCTTGCTAGGGTCTAAGTAGTTCGTTTCGTCACTCGCGCCCTGTTCGGACGATGGATTGTCGCCGCTCGAGGTTTTGTTTCCTTGCTGTGTTGCAATCGCGAATCCGCGTTGCAGCGCAGTGGTTAGGGTAAGCGGGCCGGGGGGAAGACGGCGTGCGATTCGGTCGCTGGTTGATTCGGCGTGGGCGGGTGCGCAGCGCGCCGGCGCGGGCGCGGCAGGGTGCAATTTGGCGCAATTTGACCTACTGGCGCGCCATCGGGAGTTGGTAGTGATTGCCGGGGCGGTTGGGGTCGGGGGCTCTGTTCGGTTGTTCGCGCGGACGGGGAGTTCGGTGTTTGGCGGGGGCCCGGGAGGCGGAGTGCAGTGGCGAGATATGTTGGCGACGTCGTAGTTTAGGGTGTCGGGCTTTGGCGCTCATGTCGCGGTCGGTGGCCCGCACAGAGCACTCAGATCCGGGACAGGTTTCAGTGGTGGGAGAATCCAGTGGTGGCTTTGCATCTGCAGGGAAATCGCCAGTCATCGCCTTGTGCAGTGCGTGTTTTTCTGAATAGTTGCCTCTTGCATGCACGAGACGCGGAGATGCAGCGGCGTTGAATTGTTCCATGTGAGATCGCAACTGTGAGATTCTTGGAGGTCTGTTGCACTTGCGGAGTAGGAGACTGCCCTAACCGCTTCAATTGCGATACTCTCCATTTCCAAGGCGAGTTAAGTTCTCTCTGTAGGTTTTCCGTGTCGAGGAGCTCCAGGAAGCAGCAGCAACGGTTCTCAGCAGGTGATTGTGACCGTGCTTCCCATGTGTCGCATCCGTTGGGGGAAGATGTGAGGGAAGAACTGGCATCGAGTGCTTGAGCAGGTGGTTCCAGTCGATGTGAATGCGGAGGGAAGCAGTTGCGAACAATGTACACTCGAGCGTGGGTATGGCCTGGCATTGGCGCACGGCCTCATGGGCAGTCCCTTGCACAAGGGCATCCTGTGAAGCACGGGTTTTGAGTTGGTTGATTAGTCGTGGTGGGCGGGTTGTTCCGTTTGAGCCTCGGAAGTTGAAGATGCAGAGCGCGTCCGAGGGTCAACGGACGAGATGCTGTCCGGGAGTGTGTTGGTTGGTGTGCGTGGTGGAATCTGGGTGTCGTAATGGCAGATACTCACGTGGTGGTTTGGTTGGCAGGACCTGGGCTTCCTCGGTGAGTGATTGGCTGGAATTGGTGTCAAGAGAGCCATGGAGGCGAATCACGAAGGCACGAGCGGTTCAGGGACGGTGCCTGAGGGTGAGGCCAGCGTAGGAGAAACGGTGGAGATCAAAATCAAAACTCTTGATTCACAGAGTTATACGCTGCGCGTGGAGAAGAATGTGAGTCTCCTCCCGAGAACCTGGCGGTGCGTGTTGCCTGCAAGCGAGCGGGTGGCTTTTGTGTGGTCGACTGAGTGGTGTTTTCCTCTTGGTTTCCATGCGATGTGGGACTGCCTGTCTTTTCCGACGGAACCAAGCAGCTGGAAGCATGTGATGTTTGATGTTGGAATGAATGAATGGCTTGGGAGCATCTGCAATTCCTGGTTTGTGGAGTTGTAACGTGGAGAGTTGGAGCATTGTAGGTGGCAGTCCCTGCGTTGAAGGAACAACTGGCTCCGGTGGTGGGCGTGCCCGCGGAGAATCAACGGCTGATTTGCCGTGGAAAGGTTTTGAAAGACGATCAGCTACTGTCTGCGTACAGTATCCTTTGTCCACTAAGAGAAAGTGCAGGAGGTTCTCCGACTGCATCATGGTTTGGAAATGCTAGTGGGGTGGGAGGTCGTTTGCGGGGGATGGGGTGGGTGTGAGCTTGGAACGATAGCGCATGGTTGATGATTTGTTTTATGGAGTGCGGGGAGGTGATTGGAGTGGGAGGGTGGTCCTTAACGACGTGCTCAGATGTCGAGGATGGGCATACGTTGCATCTGGTGGCTAGGCAACCTCCGCCAGCCTCGGGAGTTGGACCGAGCGCTGCCAGCAGTGAAGGTTAGCCGAGGGTCGTTCCCCATGAGCTGGTGGTTCCTGTTGCAGGGGTTCCTTGGTAGTCCATGTGTGCGGCAGTCCTGATTGGTGGCAGAGCATGCAGTGATGGTGCGTGTCTTCTTCTGGTTTGTGTGGAGGCTGATGAACGTGGGGGCGGGCATGCAGGTGGTCACGGAGACACGGGATTGCCTCCACCCGGGGGCAGGTCTGGTCAAGTTTCACACAGCCTTCTGATGGGAACTATCAACTTCCCAGACAACGGTGAAGGGCAGATGCCTGATCTGAACCGGGTGAGTAGTAAGCTGCGATGTGTTTTGATTTCTTCGTCTGCTTTGAAGTTCCCGCATGGGTTGTGCTGAATCTGAACTGGTTGGATTTAAACCCATAGCGTGATCCGGGTCGTGGAGGTTCATCGCCATTTTATGATTGTGGTGTGTTATTTGGTTCTGGAGTGAAGTGTTTCTGTGCGTCACCTTGCACAGTTGCAGCGTATTTGGAGATCGAAGTGCATGCTTGTAAGCAGCGAGGGACGTTGTGATTATTTTGGCCCCTCCAGATGGTGCATATGTTGTGCTCGGAAACAGTGAAAAGCTCATATTTGTGGGAGGTTCATCGCAGATCATAAATGCCGTCATCAGTTCCATTGGAATGCATGGTGGCGTTCCTTTTCAAGGCGGTGGAGGGAACGGCGACAATTCTACCACGGTGAGTGAGGTCATATCGACCTGCTTCCTGTCCATTCCCTCTCAATCTTCACGCACGTCTGCCTCGCACGTGGCCTTAGCGTGATTCAGTGAAGACTATTCGCCGTTAGTGAAGCGAGTTCTCCCACTACCCGTCGGGTGTTTCCAAGCTTACGTCGATCTTGGACAGAGCGGTTCGGTATGTGGTGTTTATGGTCACGGTGCATTGTGCTACGAGGTGGCGGTTTTGCGGGTCCGGATGATGATAGTCAGAACCGGCACACCCGGTTGGACTGCATTTCTTCGTTGCGTCGGTTTTGCTGTGGACGAGAGTGCTTCCGTACATTCGTGGAAGCGAATTTCTGGATCGGCGTGGAGAGGAAGTCGTTGAGGATGTAGTGTGGAGCAGTGAATTGGCACGAATGTGAGCGTGGTTTTGATGGGGTTGTTGGGTGCGACCGCAGGGAGTGTTGCCCACACCTGGTGGAGTTGATGGCGGGGCAGGTGATGGTAGGAGCATTGGGAGCGAGCAGGACGGCGGCGTCCGTGAGCTGGAGCTGCAGATTGACGCACTGTACGGAATCCCATCTAATTCGGGTGGAGGCACTGGGCAGGGTCCCATTCGTGTGGTTCAGGCCCCTCCTGTGGTGAGTTTTTCCGTGGCAGATTCGGTCGTTGAAGTGGTGTTGTCTGGAGTGGTATGGAGGTTGGGAAGCATGTTTTCACGTTCCGGGAGTTTGCTCTGAAGTGTGGAGTGTTTCAGTTTGGGCATTTGTGGGGGCTATTTGTACGGGGTGATGGAGTGTAACCATGCCAAGACTGGGTGCGGTCGATAATGCTCTATACATTGTTACTTCTATATATTTTGCCAGGTTGTCCCTGACGCTTTGACAACCATGTCCCAGTACTTGGACCGTTTGGAGCAGTCGTTTGCTGCCGAAGGTGAGTCCGTTTTCAGCTGTTGAACGGTTCTGGTCACGGAAGTAGGTGTTTGTCATGTGGGAATGTGGGAGACCTGTCATCGGCGATGGTGGACGGAGGTCCATGTGAGCCCGGAGGTTAGGATGTTCCAGGAGCTTCGTTGTCCGAAGGTCGCAGTAGATGTGGAGTTTGGAAGTGGGAGTTGGCAAACGGGTTGAATAGGTTAAGGAGGGATTTGAAGTGTTGTTGTTCGGATCGTGTTGGGTTGGCATTGAAGAGAGGTTCTTTTCTCGGTGCAGAGTCGGCGAGAACGACCGATTCCCTGGACATCGGTCCGCCGGCAGCGAGGGCGGGTGGTGACGTGCGTCCGAGCGGAGAAGAACCTCGGCGGGGAGCTTCGCCAGCTGCCCTGGGGGCCCTTGTGAACCGAGTGAATAATTTGCTGCGTGGGCAGGCTAGCTCGGCGCTTTCTGTAAGTGATTGTTGTTGTTTGTGATGTTGGGTGGCTGGTTAGTTGTGTTGGTGTAGATATGAGTGTGGCTTGTCTGGGATCTGTGTGTTAGGAGAGTGGGAGTGAACGCTCTTGCATGGTCGTGCGAAGAATGGTGTTTGGAGGAGTGATGGGCGGGTTTGGCGTTTGCAAGGGGCCATTTTGGTTTGGGCAATGTTGGGGAGCTGGGGCTGTGCAGGATGATTTTGCAAGCGTGTCGGTTCTTAGTTGGTTGGATTTGTGGGTGGCAGCGGCTTGCCAGTCGATTGGAGAGCGAGGCGACGATGTTGGACGCTGCGGCACGGGAGGATGTGCAGCATACAGCATATCACGACGGCAACGTGATGCAGCAGATAGGGGCTCTTCTTTTAGAGCTGGGCAGGGCCACCTTAAACCTCCGCATGGGGCAATCTCCTGTAAGCTTTCCAGTCTTGACTGGGGTGTTTGTTTCGCTGGAGGAGAGTTTGCCGCATTGACCTGCATGTGGGTGAGAGCATAGACCGAGCAGTTTGTGATACCTGGACCGTTTTGCGCGCGGTTGAGGTGAGTGTGAGTGATCGAAGGGCGAGACTGAATCCCGGTTTGTGATTGTGGCGCAGAGCGAGTCCGTGGTGAACTCGGGGCCGGCCATCTTTATTTCCCCGACGGGACCGAATCCGATGATGGTCCAGGTGAGTGGGTCCACCGGTTGTTGCGAGGGTTTTTGAATGCGTTGGTTTGATTGCAAAGGTTTTAGGTTTTTGAGGCGTTGTAGGTGGGGGAGAGGCCTTGAAGCATGTTGGTCGCGTTATGATCGGTTGACATGATGATTGGTGTGGTTGTTTCGGGTTTTAATAGTTGCAACACTCGCAGGGTGCAAATGTTGCTTCGTTTCGACAAGTGGTCGATCTTTCTGGCTTACATCGTCACAACATTGTAAGTAGTGGGCTCAGGGAGTAACAGGATGAGTTGTAGAGCAATTTTGACGTTATGTTCCGGGGAAGGAGTAAAGGGATTTGGAGGTTTTACCGATGCAAGTGATGAGTTGCGAGAAGGAATGATGGTGAATGTGAGGAGATGAAGTTGCGAGGGTTAGCATGCGTAGCACAGTGGGACAGCACATGGTGGTGTAGTTGATCTGGACTGCGTGGGTGTGTCTGATTGGTGAGCTGTTTGTTTTTTTACCGTGCAGTCTTTACCGGCACAATCGGGAGGTGGTGTGGCTGTTGGAACCGGCCTGCCATCGACTCCTGGTACGTTGGGTCCATCACCTGGTGTACCTGGAGCACCTAGAAGTATTCACGTTCATATCCATACGAGCGATACTGGAGGTCTTATTGCTGTTCCGTCTTCCTCTGTGTCTTCTCCTGCGCGACCCTTCTCATTTGAGGAACATGTTCGCCTACCAGCTGGCGGGTCTGGGTTCACTGTGCGGCAGCTCCTAGAGCGGGCGGACGCGAGGAATGCAGCACATGGCGGCGGAGGAGCGAACGATGCGAGCGGGCCTGGTCGGTCGAATCGGTCGAGCAATGATGGAGCGGAGGGGGCGAACTCAGGTCCAGGCAGCCTTCCGACGGGGGTGCAGGGCGCCTTAATGACTTTCGACGAGAATGGAGCTATGCGGGTGGTTCCCGTTCGTTCTCGGGGTGCCGGTCATGGTCCCTCTGGAAATTATGGGGGGGATCCGAATGTGTTCGCGAGGTTCCAGCATCAGTTCAATTTCCGACCCGCTGCTAACCCGCCGAGCGACGGACCTGTCGCTGGGTCGACGATTCCTCCGGCCTCAGCTTCCTCCGACTCGCCAAGTCAGACGGAACAAGCAAGCCGCAGCTTACCAGGTATGTGGAGTTTCGTGGTTGGGCTGCTGCTTACTTGGATTCCGATGGGTTGCACCTTTGTGATGTGTGTTGCGAGGCGGTGTGTTGGGGTGTCAAAGAAGCGTGATGAGCAGAGTTGAATAAGCGTCATCGGCAGAGCAGGGCATGGTTGGCGAGAGTCCCTGGCAAATGTGTGATGATACATCGTGCGGATGTAGAGCGAGGGCCTAGCAGCGGGGCGGGTGCCCTCGGCAATACCGTACAGGGCACCGTATGGGTGACTAGGGGGTGTGAAGTCGAGGATGATGTTGTGGCACTTGGAATTGCTGTCGGCACTTGATGTTGGCGGACATGGTTCTTACCTGGGTGATTGGACATGGTTGTCTTGGGCTGTGAGCCGTGAAAGTGGCTGTGGTCGGTGCCAGTGGCTAGTGAACTCGGAACAGTTAGGCTTGATAGACTTTGATCGGGTTGTCAGTGTTGCAGCTCCCGATAAAATGAAACGGGGTACGGCGCGGCGAGAGTGAAAGCAGAGTCTAATATGTGCAGTATGGCTTCAGGGGAAGGTGGTGGGGCTGGGAGCGGGGGCGGTGAAGTTGCGCACCTGATGAGTTCTTTGGCGCCGCTTCTGCAACATTTTGCTGGTGCTCTGCAGCAGTCAGGGGGTCCGACACCTCTTCAACAGCAGGTTCTCTTCTTACAGTGGTTGCTGAGAGTGAAAGTCGGTGAAGTGTTTTCGTGGTTGAAGGAACGAGTGTGTTGCATGAAAGTTGTGGGCAAGTGCGGGTGATTTGCGAGGTGATGAGGTGAAGGGAGGATGTAGGACGACGCATACTGCGAAGAGGGTGTGGAGTATTGACACAAGAGCAGGTAGATAGGCGGCTGGGATGAGTAGAGTGGTTTCGCAAGTGATGGGAGTGTGAGCGCCATGGCGGCGGTGGCGGTGGTAAGGAATATGGATTAATCTTTTTCGGTGATTTTGCTAGCAGTCGAATTCCGAAGCACAGGAGGCGCCAAGCACGGGCACAGTCGAACGGCAGGCAGGAGGTGAAGTGGGGCGAAGAGAAGATGCACAGGGTAGTGGGGAGTCCGTGGAGGCGGCTTCGGATTCTGGGGTGACGAGCATGGTGTCAGATGAATTGAGGGGGGATAACGAGAGGCCAGGGTCGGGTCCTCAGCCTGCTTCTGAAGGACAGACGTTGGAAGCGGGTGGTGGGCCGAGTGGGGGAAGTTCGGATGCACCCGGTACCACACCAGTTGGACTTGGGCTTGGGGGCCTTCAGCCTCTCCCATCAAGGGTGAGTGAGTGCATGCTTGTGGCGATTGATGGTTTGTGTGTGAGAGAGAGGGAAGAACGCACCGGCGTGCCTCGTTCCGCCGGGATATTGGTGGGGACGTGAGTGTTTTGGGAGTTGTGTTTACTGTGATGGTGGAAGGAGTATGGTGGACAGTTGGGCCAGACAGAGATGGTGTGCAGGTTGGCAGGTGTGTTCAGGTTAGAGGCAATGATGGTGGGAGGGGTGAATGTTGGAGTGAAGATTCCCATTTGATGTGTGCAGGGAAGGAGGCGGCGGCAGGTGCAGCAGTCGAGCCAGGATGGACAGCGGCAAGGAGTGCAGGAGAGTGTGCAGGGCGTGCGAGGACTGAGGGATGTGGCAAACGACACGAATCAAAGGACGGGCATGGCGATGCCTTCTTTGGGGCAACTTGTGCGTGCAATCGGAGGGGGTGGTGATGGGCATCAGGGCGGGCCAAGTTTCATTGGGCAGCTGATGAGGAGCCCCGTAGTGGAGAACCTGGTTCAGCAGGTGATGCAGGGGGTCGGTGATGTGGATGTGGGTGGAGGTGGATCCCGGCGTGGACCTGCGACGAGCGGTCTAGATCTGCCGGGCATGTTGCAGCAGGTGGTGCCCGTAGTGACGCAAATGCTGAACGGAGGGCCGTCGGTGGCGTTTCCGGGTCCTGCAGGTGGTACCAGTGTGAGAACATCGAGCGACGGCGCAGGACGGGCAACCGCTTCTCGGGAGGCGGAGCCGGAGAGATGGCAGGATGCGCTCACACCGGTGAGCAAAACGTTTGGGACGGAGTGTGAAGCCATGAGCGCTGTGATCTGTTGCATGCATGTGGGCTTGATGAGATTGGTGCAAGCATGGATTTTCCAGTTCTCATATGTTCTCCATGTGCGGGAGCGTAGGAAGGGGGGGATCCATGAGTTGAAAGCCAGGTTAGGGTGGAAAGACTGATGACGCGCGGCCAACGGGTATGTACATGGCTAAGTTGTGAAGAGGTGTTGTTGAAATGCAGGAGGAGGCAGCTGGGTGGAGCGAAACGATTGCAGCCGATGAAGAACTTCAGCAGTCGATGCCATCTCAGCGTCCGCTGAGCGATGCTTACCGACGTGGTACACCTGCGGCAAAGAGACAAAAGGTTGGTGACGAGTCCGAGTGCACCGGCGTGGCATGGTCGTGATTGCGTGTAGGTCTCGTGGGAGGTGTTGCGTTGTTGAGTGTGGTCGTCGGTGGCGACGTCTTTATTTTCGGTAGTGTTGAAGTGTGCACGAGAACAGCCCCTCGAAGTCGAGGTCGTAGCTACGGGTAGTGGATCGTTGGAGAATCTGGTCTTGCTCCGTTCTGCTGTCTTGCAGCACGTGGCCTGCATTTCGATGGATATTTTTGGTTGATGATCGAACTGATAACAAGGGTTGGCGAGATGTTGTGCAGACTGCGGTGGAGACGGCAGCAGAGAAACTGGAGGATGGAGGATCGGCAGACGTTGTTCTGCGGGACTTGGCCGATGCTGCGAGCGCAGAGGTTTCGGGCAGCAACGGGACGACGACGAGTACGGATGACGCGAGCCAACAGGCAGTACGAGTTGATGGACTTGCCGAGGTACGTGAAAAGTTGGCGTTGGATGAATACTAGTGGGGTAGTCAGGTGGCAGTGCTATTGGCTTGGGTTTGTTGATTTGGATGGTGGATTCAGTTCGAACGGGCTAGGTGGTCGGTAGGATAGCCTGCCTCACCCGTATGGCAGGGAGTGATTTGCTTCCATATCGGTCATGTGGTGTGCCGGAGTACGGTCGTGCCTGCTTCCCTCGAAAGTGGGCGTTGGGAAGTTGGGAGGAAGTTTGGGGGGATGGGTGCGATCCAGTGTGAGGGGGGATGGTTGGGCAATGCTGGGCAGAGCCCCTGAATGACCTGGAAAGTGACAGGCTGCACCCTCAAGTTGCATTGCAGCCTTTTGTGAGTGTGGCGTCATGATAGACACGAACTGGGTGGTCATGCTTGGATAGACAGCGTCGGAAAGCGTGTTTGTGAGAGCTTGGTGCGGTAGTGGTGGTGGTGTTGGGCCGTGAGAGACGATGAGCAGGATCATGTGATAGCGCTGTCAGGTCTATCCCCAGGTAGTGGATGAGTGTTGAGAGTTGCAGATGCACGTGTGTGTCTGCCTGATGGAGAGCGATGTGTAGTGTAGTAGATAGGCTGGATAGAGCGAACATGGGTGTTGGATAAGTTGGGTTTATGTGGTACGGATGTGCATTTTGATTTGGCACGATGATATTTGACGGTGGTGGATGAGGTGCATAGGTAGGGGTGCACTAGCAGGATGGCAAGACGCCGTATGATATTGGAGTCCCTTGGTTGGTTCTGGTAGTGTCCTTTTCGGAATGGAATGGGTGTGTGGGTTCGGAGGGCTGTCTGGGGGCCAGGTTAGTGTGGTAGAGGGAGGTCAGAGGTGAGGTTGGTGTCGTTTTTGGCGGTGGTGTTTATTCTGGGCCGCACGATCTGTTGTGTTTTGTATGTGGGCAATTGTGGGTATATTGGCCTATATCCGGACAGTAGTTTGAAGCCTTACACGGTCGAGATGCGAAGACAACGGGATGGGCATAGTATTGGTATGTGTTGTGATATCCATGTTATGTAGATGTATGGAGGGGATCGAGGAGATGTGAACCTTGGTGATGTGTGGCCAACATGTTTGGACTCAGCACCCACAGTATGAAGGTACTGAGGGATATATTAGAATAGATCCTGTAATCAATAGTGTTCCTTGTCCGGTTATAGGCTAGTATACCCTAATGGATGGGTGCATCCTGCTGATGGCAGGCCTACTTGGTTGTTCTATTCAATGACCTGGCTGCACGCGTGGCAGCAGACTCGGACTTCGGCGACGGCTCCCGCTTCCCACATGCAGCCCGAATCTTCCAGCAACTCCCGCAGACGCCAACGGAGCCAGATGGAGAGTGACACCGATTGTATGCAACATTCTTGATACAGGATCATAAACTGGTTCACGTAGACCCGTAGATATTCAGTAAAGACAGCCGATTAGCGGCGTGTTTTTTCTCGCCCCCTATCTTTCTTTTTCTTCTTCTTGAGTACTTTATGAAATGCCTGTAAGGTGCTGTGACGAGTATTGATCTTCGCAGGTGAGAGCCTCCAAGCAGGTCTTGGTTTCGAAATGCCCTATCGAGGTTATAGTGTTTCTTTAGAACCGTAAAGGATGAGGACTGTTCTTCCCAAAGCAGAGGATGATGAATGCAACATTGTCACTTTTCTGTTGTTAAGCAGTGGTGTTATATGGTAGAATTTGTTTCGGAACCCAGGGTACTTGGCCAGGTTCCGTGAGTGGGAAGTGGTACTGGTGAATGTTGGAGGTTTTCTTGTGTTGTAGATTGGAGGGAGCATGCATACTACCTCGGGCTGCTCTGCCGGAGCTGAGTGTCGAATTATAACCGTTTGGACGCAAGAAGTTGAATCACTTGTCAATGGATATAATGCACACGAAGGGAAGCGACAGGCCGGGAAGCTGTAACGATTGGTCACAGCAGAATGTGGAACTAGGGCAGCCAATAGCCTCTCTAGACTGTGCCAGGCATGAGGAGATATGTCGAGAGATTCCAGTTCCGTATCACCAGCAAGGAAGCAGTGTTTGAGGGGTTACATTGTAGAGGTGTGAAGTAAGAAGTTTACATGGGTGGGTGGCCCTCGGCACAAAGATCTCCTCACATGTTTGAGGAGGCCTTTGCAACCAAAGTTCCCGACCATGTTGTTTCCGGGTCGGCCCACGGTGCGGCTTCTTTGCCATTCCCGATTAAAGCTTGGAGGGCTTATTGCC